>CAJQUW010012252.1:0-42285 GCA_907163375.1 Prostheceraeus crozeri | reverse complement strand
ATTTTCAGGCAGCCGACTTTGTTCCATGTTATTGAAAAAGTGCTTGCTCACCTTGCTCACCTTGGTCGGGCTCGATCCAGTTTCAGCCTCCCGGATGATCGGGTAGCACGGGGTGGCCCCTCAGTCCGTTGCTTCCACATGGCTCGGTCGGAGGCCATGTCTTCGTTTAATCGATCTGACCTTCATTCCACTCTTTATCACAGTTCTCCAACTTGTTCTCGGTCTTCCCTTTCTTCTGTCGACAGGTTCTTGTTTCCATGCTGTTTTGCAGATGTTATCCTCTGGTCTTCTGAGCAGATGTCCGAACCATCTCCATCGGCGACTCTCAATTTCTTTGCTTATTGGGGGTACTTTAAGCATACGACGGATCTTATCGTTTCTTATTCTATCCTTATTTGTCTTCCCATTGACCACCTCAGCATCCTCATCTCTGACACTTCCATTGCATTAAGGTCAGCTTTCTTCGGGCCCAGAGCTCAGCATGGTGCAGCATTGCGGGTCGGACCACTGCGTGGAAAACCTTGCCCTTGAGTCGTAGAGGCATCTTTTTGTCGCACAGGACACCAGACATAGCTCTCCAGTTCTGCCAACCTGCTTGTGTTTTCGCCTTCATGTCCCTCCCTGATGCGCCTTTGTCATCCAAGACAGTACCGAGGTATTTAAAACAGAGATGGAACCGGTAGCATTTTTGGCTACCGGCACCGGTACCGGTCTACCGGTAACCTTTACCGGTACCGATACCGGTATCTACCGGTAAACTTTCCGAGTGCGTGGATTTAGACAACATGTCCCTCATTGCTTATTTTTGTGTAACTCCTTGAATGAACTGAAAACTTGTACATGTAGCGGCATTATTTCGAGGATGTTACTGCATTAAAAAATTGTCACCATTTTGACTCAGCTCAATCATAGCAATTAACAGCAAGCATATAGGCCCTACATATAATTGCAAAAATTACTACATTGGCCAACAATCATGTACATGCATCAATAGTATACATGGAAAATGGAATATCCGACTGTATCAAATTTATTCAAAAACACAAAACTCAAAGTGTAAATGCCAACATGTGAATTGTGAAATTACCATAGTCCTGCTTTTAGAGCACTGTTAAGGGTGACCAACTCCTCGAGATGCTTAGACTTTAAGCGGTTTCGAGGCGCGGTCAGGGTCAACCCTGCATCACTGAAAACGCGCTCACTTTGCGAGCTTGATGCTTGGATTACCAGCACTTTGCGAGCGACTTTGCACAAAGTTGGGTACAGTTTTTCATTTGCTTTCAAAAATAATAGAGGATTTTCATCCCTTACAAACAAATCCTCGCTTTCGCTCCCCTGGAGATAAGTACGCCACTCCCTCTCCCAATCAAGCCTACCTGATTTGGATGGTCTTAGTACTTTAGGTTTTCGAAAAATAGCAAATGGATCATTCTTTGCCCGCTTAAATGGAGGCTCAATTTCCTCATGCGTATCCCCGATTAACCAAATTCAATGGCACTCTATGGTATTCTATGACACGCAATGGGAGTGCCATAGCACACCTTAACGTTCAATCGAACTCTATTGGATCCAATTGCAATGGAAGTGGGAAAATATGAGTGCCATAGAAGCTATCCAAAAGAAGCAGACGCGCAGCGACAGTTTTGACTCCGTAATCTGACTTTGTCCAATCATATTGCAACATTTGCATGTTCAGTATAATTTCAGATGCTTTTGGCATGTGCAACAGTCATTGTTAATCACATCCTTTGGTCGTGTCTCAGTGTCTCGTATTTTTATGAAAATCCGTCGTTTGTTGAATTAATCATCTTATCCGGTTTGTCTCAACCATCACACCAATGGAGTAAGTTCAATTGAAACGAATTTATCATTTGTATAGTCCATCAGTCAAATCATCAAGTCCTCATTGTTTCAGCAATTCATTCGCGCACTGTTTTATTGAATTATGCAATTATTTAGATTTTTTGAGGTAGGAACTAGAACTACTGTATTATAAGATTTATGTAGACAGTCTTATCTATTCCTCGTTCTATTGTCGTATGTGTAAAGTAGACAGTTCAACAATACGTTCAAGTGCTATGCGATGTGTGCTATCACAGCACAATAAATTATTGCAAATTTGAATATTTTATTTAGATTTAATTATTCAGGATATTAATTAAAAAATCGTAGAACTTTCTAAGCGAAGACCTACGCATACATTTATGCTATAAGTCTTGAAGATACGCTGTAATCACTTAAATGATGCAGCAGTTAGTTACATCGAATTATAACAGAATTTCTCTTAATTTAGATTCCGGGATATCTTTTGATTCCGCTTGTTTCATAGCTTTCTCACTGGCCCAAGCATATCATCGTAAGTTAGCTAGGGGTCTAGCAGTTAGTTCCAAACAGCTGTCAATATCATCCAATGCTATACGCAAAGTTTTTAAGTAAACAATTTTGATTATGTTTTAAATTTCAGTTAGGGTTGATCGGGTTCTTTCAACGAGTCTGCTGCGTCTTCTGAGAAAATCCACGTTTGGTGAAATCCTCGAATCGGTGTTTTAAGCCATGAAGTAAGTTATCAAGTCCTCGGTGTTCTAACAATTTATACACTACTATCTGAAAGAATTATAGTCCAATTATTTTTGGTCTTTTAGCTATCATTTAGAAAATCGCTTAGAAAAGTCACTTTCAAAACCTTTGATATCTATTCTATCAGGTTGACTACACTGTTAATTCTAAAGATTCTAAGATTTCCAAATAGCAAGTTAGTGAAATTTCGACGGGCATTCATAAAATATTACTTTAAACACACTGATGCTGGCACCTGCAATAATTAATATGATAATATGAAATTTAATATTTAAGAAAATAAAAATTTAATATAAAAACTGCTTTTTGCAAACACAATGTAAATGGAATAAGAAAACAATGTTTTCAATATTAAAAATCAAATAGGACTATTTAATTATTCTATTTACATTGTGTATTTAAAAAGAAGTTATTTTTTAATTATTGCAGGTGCACTTACTTAGGCGATTTTGCCAGCAGTGTGTTTAAAGTGATATTTAATGAATCGAAATTTCACTAACTTGCTAATTGCAAATCCCAAATTTACCCAGGCATGGCTGCAACCTTATTTAGGGAGTTGTGTCGATCTTGAGAGATGTGAACTAGGCTTGCTGATGATTCCTGATTTTGGATGAAATAGCAGCTATTCAGATCTGTTTCAATTATTTTCAACTGAGGATGCAACTCAATATTTAATTATTCTACCTCCCAACTTTAGGTAGATTATAATTGTTGTCATTATTCCAGTTCAGTCATAACATTTTGCGATAGATAATGTGTTATAGTCATATTTCTCTGTTACAACATTAACAGTATTTTAACATAAGCTGTTCGCAATTCGTACATGTATTCATCTCAGATCGACTAATTTCAGCAATCTTTTTTTAATAGCATGATTAAAGATCAGACATGTCTTTCTTTCATATAAAAGAGACCAATTTTTTTTAAGCACCGGTGATAGAGTTGTCAATGCGGGTTCGTATCAGCAAATCCAATGTGCTAAATCAATGTATTTTTCTGAGAATTTACTTTTAATGAGTATTGGAAATAGTAAAAGAATTATTTAAAAGTGTGTTTGTATTTCGATTTATTCTCAAGAGCTAATTTCATTTCATAAAGATCAATCAATAATTTCAAGAGCTAGATGCAAAAGATATGGTGAGTAGTGTCTAAGGCTTTGCCTTTCGACTCAGGTATTGACTGCAGGCTTTAAATTTCAAATCAAGATATTAATCTTTGTGTTATATTTAGTTTTGCTCGTTTTTGCCATAGCTAATGTTTTTAGATCAAATTTGTTGCTTGACATGTTTGGTGCTTGTAGATAGCTAATTGAAAAGTGTTTCAATTTCTTTGTTCTGATGTGAACGAGCCCGCTTTATACTGCCAATCCAAGTTTTGAAAAAAATCACATTTTTCTTCATAGAAATGAAGAAGGAAAAAACGAAGAGGAAATGTTATTTGCAAGCATGGAAATTATGTGTTAAAAATCAGTTCTGTGTACCTACTTGCTAAAAACATAATAATATATGAACTTACAGTGATTACGATTAAGCAATGATTCACATCTATATCAATCACATATCGATATGAATAGCTCCACGTTTAAAAAAATGTTCTTCATCAAAATATTGACCTCTGTAAAAAATGTTATCAAAACTGAAGACAAATGGATCCATTTTAGTTCGAAAATTGAAACCTGTAGTCAATTGTCAGATCAATTGTGAAGGGCTTGAACTAATTTTATACGAGTATGTGTTACGCAATATTTTGACTGGGAGTTGGGGAGAGTTGCGAAGTCAGCAGCACTGGCTTTGAAGTCTCCCATGACTTTGGGACCCAAAATAATTTAATTTCATTTAGTTGTTTTCAGACATAATTTTGAAAGAATTTCATATTTTCATGCACTTTTCTGGATGGTTCAGATTTTGCGGATTTTCATATTTAATATACTGCTCCAGCAGTCTGATGAAAGATATCTTTCCACATGAATATCACTAATAAGATCAGGACTACGATTCAGTTCTGTGATCCTGCAATTATTTAATTAATACTTTTCATCTATTAATACATTTCAAGACGGCTGCCTTAAATAAAGGAGTGTAAATTCCGATATTTAGTTGTTCTAATAGGAAATAGATCACTATCAAGCAGCGTCTTACGTGTGCAGTGGTGGTCAGAAGGGGGGGATGCCGGGATGCACCCCCACCTGCCCAAAGTATTGTGATATAAAATATGAACATTCAATTTATCAATTTAACATCAGCATATTCTACATTTTAGCTTCCAAGCAATATTTGGCAATGTATCTGCACTGAAATAGTACAAAAGTCGGACGGCGAAACGAACTCTATCTCGTTACATCATTTCCGCTTATATCACTGATTTAGAGCTTATCAACCTAGAGACATGTAAAACCAAGGAATGTCTTACTTACGTCTTACGTTAGCCGTTATCATCCTTGCGGAAAATGGCCTCCCTTGTGATACGAATCCATGTCGCACGATCGCTAGCCGCCAGTTCCTTGGGAGTTTGTCTCTCCATCTCTTTCTCTGTCCTCCACGGTTTCTTTTCCCTTCTCTTGGTATCCATACTGTCGTTCTATGGCTCCATCTGTTATCGGGTCGCCTGATGACATGACCAGCCCACTTCCATTTGAGATGTTTCGCTTCTATCACAACGTCCTTTAACCCTGTTCGTCTCCTTACTTCTTCGTTTCTAACCTTGTCTTTCAGAGTGACTCCAATCATCCTTCGCTCCATCGCTCGTTGTGTTGTTCTGAGTTTATTCTCTTGTGATCGTGTTAGAGACCAGGTTTGGGATCCGTATGTCAGGACAGGCAGAATGCACATATCGAACAAACGTTTTTTATTCTTCATCTCTATACCTCGTGATGTTAAGTAGGGCTTGAGTTTCCAAAAGGACTTCCACGCATTTTGTGTTCTTCTTAGGATTTCTTGTTCTTGGCGGGCTTGAAAGGAGATATTCTGTCCAAGGTAAATAAAATCGTCGACATAATCTATGACGTGTCCATTGATGTGGATTAAACTCTTTTGGCCGTTGTCAAAAGTTTGTTTTCTCGTTGTTTATCTTTAAACCGACCTTTTTTCCCTGCTTATTTAGCTCATCTACAATTATTTGCATGGAAGTCGCGTCATCCTCAAAAATGGCAATATCATCTGCAAATCTCAAGTTCATGAGACGTTCACCGTCGATGTTTATTCCTGCGTCTGTAGGGAAGTGACATGATCTGAATATGTCCTCTAATGTTGCCGTAAAGAGGACTGGGGATATGGGATCTCCTTGGCGAACGCCACGTTCAATGAGGAATTTCGGGCCTCTTGTTTCCAACTTTATGGAAGCTGTTGCATCACTATATATCTAATTTAAAATTCTCCAAATTTTCCCTCTTACTCCCTGCTTTCTTACTGCAGTTAGCATCGCTGTGTGGCTAACAGAGTCAAAAGCTTTTTCATAGTCGATCATAAGTATATAGAGAGTCTTGTTATACTCTGTATACTTCTCAATCAGTTGATTTATCGAGTGTAGATGGTCAATTGTTGAGTAGCCTTTCCGGAAACCAGCTTGCTCTCTTGGTTGATTCCATTCTAATGTCTGTTTAATCCGGCGTTGTAAAACTCTGGTAAAGACTTTGTACAGATGACTTAGAAGGCTTATTGGTCGGTAGTTCTTTATGTTCTTACTGCAGCCTTTTTTGTAAATCACTACTACATCTGCGTTTCTCCACTCATGGGGTATCTGGCCACAATTCAAAATTCGGTTAAAGATTTTTGTCAGCATCTCAATCAAGGTTTCCCCTCCAGCTTTTAACATTTCGCATATTATTTCGTCTTCTCCCGGTGATCTATTATTCTTCATTTCCCTTATTGCTAATTGTACTTCACCTTTCAAAATTTCAGGTGTCGGATTTTCTTTCTCTTCTTCTTCAATTTCTACATCTATTATCACATTTGCAAAATCGTTTTTGTAAAGCTCTCTATAGAAGTTGGTTATTTCTTCTAGTATTTCACGTCTGTTTGTAACGTCATTTCCATTCTTTGAGATACATCTTATCATTTTTCTGCCTGGATTCATTAGCCCTTGTGCTTTTTTCAACGATTTGTTCCTCTTTATGACCTCTTCTATTAGCTTTTCGTTGAATTCAGAAATATCTTGTTTAATCTTTTGTTTAGTCAATTTTCTGGTGATGGTAAACTCAACCTCTGCTTCGTTACTTTCTCTTCTTCTCTTCCGCAGTTCCTCTCGTTTATTAATCAGATTGACTGTGTCGTCTGTTAACTTTTTTGTTTTCGACATTTTCTCAATTTTTAATGACTTTGTTGTTTCTTTTATAGCGCAGGTGAACTTCGAATATTCAACATTTAGGTCATCTGTATCTTCAATGTGCAGACTCTCAAATCTATTGGAGAGTTTCAATTGAAATTCTCTTCTCCTGTCCAGTATGAAGTTGCCTGGAGTAGCGAGTTTCCTCATCTTTTTTGCTCTTTCTCGTTTCTCATTTATTTTCATTTTTGCTCTTAAAAGACGATGGTCAGAGTCAAAGTCGAATCGGTTAATAATTCCAACATCTAACACAAGATCGGGATCTCTAAAACCAAGGAATGTAGCGGCCTCCGCAATAGGTTTGTTTATCCTAGGCAGCTCAGATGTTGATGACCCGCTGTGATACTGCGTATCCTACATGATGCACTTGAATTAACAGATGTTCTGCCCATCAGCTCTGTGATGCAAGAAAGTTGACCAAGTGCTTTCAAATCCGTTCGACCCACGGACCGATATTTATTTGTATTGGTGAGACCAGAATTGAAATTAACAGCATTTGTCTGGAATCGGGATGCGACCTTGCAATAGAAGATGTTAAGAATTTCCTACTATGGAGGTCATTGTGGGAATAGCGCATGATGAATAATGATATAAAACACATCAAAGCAGTGAATACTACGAGCTTATCTTAGCTTATAAGTTAGCACATTCGACGGATACTTCTGTCCCACTTTGTACTTATAATTATATTTCGGTTTTACATCATCAAATCTTATTAATTGATTAATTGAATAAGTGAAGAAATAGACCGTTAAAACGAGAGACTCTACAATTGAGAGTGTGTGTCGATCGCCAGCAAATAAGTGATGCTTCCTATATTTGTCTTTATGCATGTATGTAATTAAGTATGCGTGATCCATTAATGTATTACTGAGATTAAATATGTACTAGCCATGATTCCCCTTTCTTTGCTATTCCCATGCTACAATTCCCATCAAACTGAGGTGACCGACTTTTCAAAGAAACAAAGAAGAGAATCTATTCATAAGGATGATAAGTTGCTCTCTAAATAAGCATGTATGGACCAAATGCACTGACAGAAATCTAATATCACCGCCACCACAGTATTTTAATTATCTATGAAGCTTGAATCCAATGTCCATAATTTTTGAAATTATTTTAATTATGTATTAAAATTAAAATTCACACTTGAATTTTAATACAAACATGATAATCACCCTAATAAGTTTAACCTCTTTCCTTTTTAACTGATGCGGTTTTAGTAGGTGAAAGCATAAGAGCATAAATCTTATCTCTAATAATAGCAGTGCTTTTAAATCTAAAATTCTACCAGTATCGCAAGATGCTTACAAAAAGTTAGAAAAGACAATAACTTTACATACTTACACCTTGAATATACGCATGCATGCATGCATTGAAACCAATATAGTCTAATGTTCCATAAAGTTTCATTTTACTTACTTATTGTCATAAGTTTATTTGTCTGCTCTCACTAGGTGTGACACGCAGACTGAATCAAACTAATTGAAACATGATTCCTGCTAGAGTATCGATCAAGCAATGGACAGTCACTGGACAAGTAATCACGAAATGAATAAGTAGTAGCTAAAAAAGTATATATGCAGAAAAATTACTAATAGGAAAAGAAGTGCATCGACAACTTGAATAAAAAGAAAGGACCGTTGTCTGATCGATATTCTGGCAGGAATCATGTTTCAATCAGTTTGATTCATTCTGCGTGTCACAACTACTGAGAGCAGACGAAACGCAGTTGTGACAATAAACAAGTAAAATGAAACTTCTGGCGATATTTTTCATCTGCAAGATCACAGCGGGGTGAATTTGCATTATTATGTTATAATCCTATATTAATAATATAAATCTCCAATACAAGAAACATAGCAATTATCAAATACTCTTCAATTGCAATATTTTGCATTATTTTTCATTTAAATGAAGTTTATCTGCCTATATGCAGAACGTCTATGTTCCATCATCAACTTATCATTTATCTCATATTTATAATGTATTTCCTGTTTGTTGCAGATCAACTCCTACTACATTTCCCAATGGAAGAGAAAGAAATATGGCGAATGACTTCTGAGAAACTTTTCATCGAAGCAAGTGTTCAAATGGCTAAAAAGAGAAGATATTAAAAATCATTGGCTGTTTTTGGAATTTAATGGCGTTTTGTGAATGATCATGAAATTAGCTAAAAAATAATGCTCCATAGAGAGATTGATTCTCAAACTATTTTTTTTTGAAATCTGGGCCGGACTTTCACCGACATGTCAAGAGGATCGAAAGTGAAAAGTGCAAATACCTCATGCATGTTGTCTTTAAATTGACATTGTCACAATTGCTAAACTAAACTGATTATTCTTTACAATCATGATCACATAAAGCGTCAATATGTCGCGGAAAGGTTTAGACACGCTGTAGCATTAGGAGCTGCCATGAAAACTGAATTTCCCAAAATTCTATGGGACAGAAGTTCGATAGAACAGGATTTCCCGAAATTCGATAGGACAGGATTTCCCACAAATCTATGGGACAAATTAGTCCCACAGGCAATAGGATCAAAGTTCCCCAAAATTCAATGGGACAAAACATTCCAACAGTGCCATAGAATAGAGTTCCATAGCAATAGCACTACCGGCTATAGGAAAATTACAATAATTCCGTAGGACGTTTCCTATAGGAGTGCCATAGATTTTGGTTAATCGGGTCATCTCCATCACTTGACAACTCTTTATCTGTGTTAGCCGCATTGACAAGAATTTTCAAAGCACTTTTTGCATCCTTCAAAATTTCTTTCCGTTCTCTTTCAATAGCTATCAATTTCTCCAGATTGCGAAATGTTGGATCCAGCACTGTCGCGAGTTTAGCAACTGGTGTCACAATAGGCCAGTATTTTTCGTTCATTCCATTGCGTATATTCATTTTCAATGATTTTACAAAGTCATTGTCTGACTCATCATCAATACAGAAGTTAACTATTCCATAATATGTGGGAATAACGTTTTGTAGAGTCGGGATTTTAGCATGCTCAAGTGTATCAAAATATTGTGTCAGACACGAATAAAGTTCAGAGAGTGAATGTAGATAAATTTGCGATACATTGATGAGTCTCTTGTCCTCCTTTCGTGCAGTCAAGGCATCACGGAGTTCATCGTAACTTCTATTCAACGAATCAAAAAATGAGAAATTTGATCTCCATGCTCGAGTTGTAGAAGCACTTTTCAGTGTCAATGGCAACTTATCTTGAATTCCAGTTGTTCTTTTTACATAGGCAACAAGATCATGACAAGCTCTATCGAAAACTTCAAATTCAGGTGATGTCTTTTTGACTTGATCGTACGAGTTTGTTAAGACAGTATTTAATCTATGTTCCGCGCATTGGTATCGTAGACAGTCTTTCAGAGCTGAAACAGTTTGATCCAGCGTCAGTTGTTATTGGCACGTCATTGATTTGTAGACCAAATTCGGAAAATATGTCTGTTAGCTCGTGATAGATATTTTCAGCGGTATGACTGTCATGCTCAAACAGTTGAGCTTCAGAGTGACGTGCTGAAGGCTCCATGAATCACTAATCCAAAATGCACTGACATCAAGGAAGCTACGCCTGGCGAAGCGATCGGACCACATGTCTGTAGTAATGGATAATTCACCCACAGCAGCGCACTGTCCAATGATCTCTTTCAGTCGACTAACTAAAGATTTGAATTGCATGTGCATTTCTTCTTGAACAGTCTTTCTTCCATATAGAACATCCTCGATGTTAATTTTTCCCATTCGTGTTCCAATTTCGATTACAATATTTAGTAGATGGTGAAGATGCTTGCTCTCGATACTTTGAAATGATTGATGTTCTCCAACAATATACCTCAGTTCAGCTATCTTCAATTTTTCTTTCAAATCGATAGGTAGTGGCTTTTTATTATATAAAAATGATTTGATGCTTTGTGATTGTCTATCTGAAGCAGGGGTCATTGATTGTTCACATCTTGAAGTGTCTCCTTCGTCAGTTTTAGAATAATCAGATACACCATCACTTATACGCTTTAGTTTGAAACATGATGAGGCATGTGTTCTAAGAGAAGTTACACCTTGATTGCGCCACACTCCATTTCTCTTACTGTGAGTACGAAGGCCAGTAAAACATCCATTGCACACTGCCCATCCAAATATGTCAGAGGTTTGCCCATCCTTGATTTCGTAAACAATGCTGAATTGCTTCCAAACATCACACGGCGATTCTTTGCGCTTTCTCAGAAAATCACCAGACTTAACTTTTGAGCGAATAATATCAGCAGTTAGTTCCATTGCAGTGCGAATTGATCAAGAAAGTGACGAAATTCAGTCTCACACGAGGAAACGACACTCGAGTTACACGATGACAATAAAGGCAAGTAATGAATGCGTAGTCACAGACAGACTCAGACAGGCAGACAATAGCCACAAAACATCAGTTGTTTTACTTTGTTGTTGTCTGATCGCTATTCGTAGCCAATCACACTTGATCTATGTGTTCCTGTACTTTCCCATAAGGCAGGCATTGGATATGGTTGACGTTGGCGTGAAGCAAGCTTTTAGATCGCTATGGAATCGTGTTAGGTGTGTAGCGGTGTCATCAATCAGCCTTAGTTGCGATGCACGCTAACAGATGGTGTACAGCTGCTGCTCTCCTTGATTTTAACACCTCTCTTTAATTCACTTTCCACTTGTAATCTCTTCGCCTTATCTTAATTACCTTTCCATCCTGTCACTTGGCGAATGTAATGCTGATGATAATATTAACACAACTATTCTGACTGCGAGACAAGACGGTGTTCTAAAAACTCTCTCCGGGCTGTTAGAGACTAGAATAATTTACTTTGGTGATTTACCTTACTACAATCATCATAGACATTACCAAAAACCTCTACAGGTGCACCACAACACCTGCATTGTCTCGTCATATGTTTATTACAACGCTTGACAGAGTTTACCGGTACCGGTGACCTGCACCGGTACCGGTACCGGGCCGGTAATACCGGTACCGGTAATACCGGTGGACCGGTACCGGTATACCGGTTCCATCTCTGATTTAAAAGCATCAACCGTCGGGATTGCGGTGTAGATGGATGCGCTCACTTTCTTTCGTGCTGAGGTACACCGTCCTAGTTCTGCTGAGTCGCAAACCATGGGATTCGAGGGCTTCTCGCCATTTTTCCAGGCGCGCTTGGACCTTCTCTTTTGTGTCTCCTGATATTACCAGATCGTCGGCAAACAGTAGTTCCAGTGTGTCATATTCTCCATTCCCTCTGATCGACTTTGATATCTCATCTAACAGCAAGATAAAGAGGTAGGGGCTTAGAGCAGAGCCTTGATATAGACCTACCGAGACGTTGAAGCGGTCAGTATCACCGTGCTTTGATCTTACTGCTATCTTGCTGTCACTATACATGTTTTGTATCAACTGGACGTATGTTTCAGGCACACTTCTTTTCCTGAGAATATAAGGGATGTACTCCCTCGGTACTGTGTCATACGCCTTCTCCAGGTCGACAAACACCGCTCTAAAGTCTTTCTGTTCCATGTGGGCATCCTCTAACCTCATTCGGAGGGTGAAAGTAGGTTCAGTGGTTGAGACACTCGGCTTAAATCCGAACTGGTTTCTATCAATAGTTGTCATCTGTCTTAATCTGTCGCAGATGATTCGTTCCAGCAACTTAAGACCATGGCACAATAGATTTATACCTCTGTAATTGCTGCATTCTCTGTGATCCCCCTTTTTCTTGTAAATCGGGACCAGTGTACCCTCTCTCCATCTCTCCGGTATCTTGGCGGAGGCTAAGATTGAATTAAACACATTGGCGATCTCATCTGTTTTCTTAGCAGCGCGAAAAGCTTCGGTAGGCAAATCGTCTCTCCCAACAGACTTGTTATTGGCCATCTTCGATAGCTGATGTTCCACTTCCGCAGGAGTGATTTGGGGGACTGCCACATCGTTTCGAGGTGCCATACCGCAGTTGGTGTGAGGTTTCTCTTCGTTGAGAAGTTTTTCGAAGTACTCGCGCCATCGTTGCCGGTTACTGTCAGGGTCAATACACAAATTTCCTCGATCGTCTCTCACATAGTATCCTTCGATGTTGTCCTTTGTCATTTTGTCCCGGCTTCTCGCGATCTTATACACCAATTTCTCTCCCTCTCGGCTTCCAAGCTTATCGTATACGTCGGCTAGGCTTTCAGCCTTCGCTGATGCCACAGCTTTCCTGGCTGCCTTCTTTGCTTCCCTGAACACCGCTCTGTTTGCATCCGTATCGTCATTTCTCCATCTCTTGAAAGCTTCCCTCTTTGCCTTTAAAGCACTTTTGACATCTGCATTCCACCACCAAGATTCCTTTTCTCTGTAAGTCCCTCCACGCGTGGTACCACAAGTTACTTTCCCAGCTTCGTACAAATCGTTGCTCAATTTTTTCCCATGCTTCCCAATCCTTGTCGACGAGCTTCTAGCGAAAAACCTTCGCCACATTTTCTTCGTCTTCTTTTCACCAATACTTGTGCCCACCTGATGGGCGTACGCTGAGATGATCGTCCACACTTTCTGGGAAGTTTCATCCACAATCTTCACACACATGATCCTGTCGTTGATCCTTCTAACGTCAATCACTTGAGTCAGTAGATCCTGGTGGATCACCAGACCCACTCCGTTTCTCGCCGTCTCTCCACCTCTATAGAAGAGTTTGTACCCATGACCTATCTCTCTAGCCTTATTTCCCTTCCACTTTGTCTCCTGCAAGCAAGCAACGTCAACGTTCCGGCGAAGTAATGCTTCAGATATCTCGTAACTCCTTCCTGTCATGCTCCCGACATTCCATGTCACTATTCTCCACTTGTGTTTATTTTCAGCTTGCTTCTTTAGCCGCGGCCGCTGATAGTTCCGTGGTAGTCCTTGTCCACTTGTCGCATCACTCGGACGAAGGTGAGGCGCGTCGCTTCTAGCGGGGGACGCCCTAGCATTATTTGTAATTCTTTGCAACGGACTATTCATTGATGTTTAATTTGGAGCAATGTTTTGCGGCCGGATGCCCTTCCTGACGCCAACCAACTTGTGTTAGGGATTTGGAACCCAAAGACCAACAGGCCTCAAAAGACCTCAGCGAGCCTGATCTACCCCGGTTTACAGGAGTGTCCTTCTCCGTCCCGTTATCGATGATGTAAAAGCGTGGAATAACTTGGTTGTTAGTTACTACTGGCAATTAATGCAGTATCCAGGGGGCACGACCTGCAAGCGCCACCAAGCAGGTAGTCCGGAAGGGGGTCGGAAACCTGGACCTAGCCGGACTTGTGAACCTACAACCGTATGCCCCCCGTATGTTATTGAAATAGTGAAACAGATAAATGTTGATCGTTCTTTTATCTACACATATCGTTGAGATCATCATATCGTTGATTTTTGTCTCATTTTGAGAATATGGTAAATGGTGAAATATTGAAGATCTAGCTTTATTCGGCTGATTGAGGAAAAGACGCGATCAACGCAAAAACTATAAATTAAATCAAATCGGATGAAACACTTAAGTTATTAAAATAAATTTGAGTCTGCCGCTGACTGTGATCAGGTGTGGCATTGTAACTTTCAAGAAGATAAGCAACTTTGCTTCTATGTTGCGGTGTCACCGAAACATGCCTCTAAGATAACTATACAGCAGATAACATTGTTCAATACGTGACCGTCGGCATTCTCTCTGAAAATTGAACATGCCACATGTTCTAAGGCAATGCACACGCAGTATTTTGTGCATGTACTGCTTACAGCATAATCCAACAATTTCCGTTTCTTGTGATTGTTTGCTACTTACCTGGAACGTCTTTAATTTGTATTAACGAACCAATGAATATTTCATTAATGAAAAATGTAAATATCACAGTCAGCAAAAACTTTGATATTCAATTAGAAGAAGAAACTTCAACCTTAAAATCAAAGTGCTCTGTTTATCATTGAAGTTTCAAAAACCGTTGCTACCGTCACCGGTCAAAGCATTCTTTCGGTGCAAACGTTGCTTAAAACAAACTCGCTGCAACGAACTCCTTGCTATAACACACCTTTCACATCGATGCTAATACACATCAGTGCATTTGTAATAAATCTGCTAAGGTTTAGCACATATCCTCGGTCCGCCCAAAGTCGGTCCATCTTCAAAAGTAAGAAATATTGATTTGAAGAAGACTTTCACTTGATCACATGCAACTGTTTCAGTGAAAAATTTATTCGTTTGGCTCAGAGTGTTGAGGGTTGATTATAATGGGTTAGTTCATGTCGAGCTGAGTTTCCTCACAAGGTGAGTCGAGTTTCCTCACGAACCTGTCGGCTATCCAAAGAGGGTATTATCTTATTCGATTTCTCCGTTGAAAACGAAGCAAGTGACAAATCTTATATGCATATTTGATGTATACTTTTCATGACATGATTATCTCTCTTGAGTTCATTACGCTGTCACATTTAAAACCGATTCACTTTGTAGTTTACATCGAGACAACTTTCAACCGAGCGTAACGGATTTTCCGCCAACCGCTTGTGTTATTCTCACTGTTATAAGCTCAATAAACAGCCCATTTCTCTCTGCCTTTTATCTGCGATGAGGGGAAATCTCTACAAGTTGTTGCAAAGCGGAGAAAGTGATGAGCAGAATTCAAGTCCGATAATTGATGAAAATGATACTCTGATAGTTGATATAATATAAGACGCACTATTTATTTGAGATACGTGACTGTGTGTTGAGTATAAGTGAGAGATGTTTCTACCAGAGGACTTGTCAAACGTTAAAAAACAGAAATTCAAATGCTATGCAAATGCTCATTAAAACTTGTAGCAATAGCCACAATAAAGTAGTGATTTTTGCTTCTGTTCCTTGTCCCCTATACAGCAAATCATAAAGTCATAATTAAAGAAAAATATGAGTACAAAAATCAGTACGAATTATTTGCTGTGCATTCGAATCCAAACAGCTCCAAAGTGAGTACTAATTGCTTCAAAATCATGCAGTACCAGATTTTGGGACCTACTTTTCAGTCGAAGTTAGTACTTAGGTTCGGTTCTCTTTGTGGTATTATAATTTAGGACTTTAAATCTTCATTAAATCGAATAGTTGACTTGGATATTGTTGAATTTTAGAACCACAGCCATTTCGTCAAGGAAAGACTAGGGTTAACTTTCACAAATCTCATGATAAACCGATCTCTACGTTGAGCTTCTATTATGCGAGAGAGCTGGAATTCATGGCGACACCACCAATATGCCACACATTTCTTTGGATATTTTCAGTTTTCCTCTGGCAGCTCTTATAGAAAGTCCCAATTCAAGTAGCAGCCACTTCACCTTTCATGAATATTACTCACGCTGTGTGGGAATTCAGTTTTTATGCTTAGTAATGCACCGGAGCTGGAATTTTTTGCTGCAATGTGAAAGAATCACAATGGCATAAATTTAAAAACATCGGTCGGTGAATTTTTGAGAAATCGCCATTTGAAAATTATTTACTACTTCTACTAAAAAAACTTAGTAGTATAGTGACGACCATTTATCTGGACAAGTCCTTTTGATCATGAATTTTATTTTGAAATTGTTATGATCATAGTACATGTGTCTGACATTATTCTACATAGTATTCTACAACATTTCGTAATATTTTAAAATCTTATTTATTCATGTAGGCCTACTGTGCTTTAAGTGGTCATCAATCTAGCATGTCAGAATAGAGCATCTACCTATTCATGGATTCCTATTCACCTATGATATTTTTCAAAGAAATGAGAGTTGAAGCCATTTTATTCACAATGGCAGAAATAGAAGAATAAGATACAGTCGATATATGAACAGATATCATGACATGAATTCATTCTTTATTGCCAAAAAAATACAGAAAATTTCTTCCAATCACACTTGAAGCCAAAAATGCACTTGCTAGAATTGGTTAAAAGGTGCATCAGCCAAATGTGACGACTGCCATACATACGCAATGTCTTCCGCAAATGATTTTCAAAATCTGAAGAGGAAGATGGAAGTTCAGTGATTCAGTGGTCTGTTCACTTCATAGCAATAGAAAAATACCGTCCTTACAATGCAGTGATGAATGATCAGCTGGTCGGCACGCTCTCTGGGAAGTCAATAAAAAATATGAACTCGGAATGCACAACTCCCTAAGTATGGAGAATTGACTGTGGGCAAATCGATGTAATAATCACCATAAAGTCAGCTCGATTTAGACTAATTTTCTGTGTAATGCGTACTAACTGCATGCTATACATGACATCGATGTCGACATTAGCTAACTGCATGTATTTCCATGAAGTTCTAAAGTTCTAATTAAGCTCATAATATGGATAAGACTATCTACGTAAACGTTCCAATTTGTAAAACTTCGGCCCACAGTCAATTCTCCACGCTTTGAGAGTTGTCATGGACTCCTAAATAGCTCTCCGATTGCTATCTTAGGAGACTAGTGGCGAAGGAGAAGGAAAGACGAGCAACAGAGCAACACGAAAAAGAATCCAATAGAAGAAAACGGAAGTTTCAAAAATAAACGTTTATGCTGAAGTTGATTGCCGACCAGCTCGCAAGTGAAAATTGATATCATGATGTGCATTGATTGAAGTATAACTTAATTGTTCTTTAATATGTTAGTTCGCTCTTTCTTCTCTTGTCTGTAAAATGATTATGCTGAACATGAAATCCATAGAAGTTAATTACCTTCCGAAAGCATAAAAAGAATGTCGGAATATTTTGAGGGTACAATATACTCATTCAGCCTTCCAAACTTTCAGCCCCTAAAAGAATTTGCACATTTTGCATAGTTGGGCGTCCTGAGCAAATTATAGATATCTAGGCGTCCATGGAGTTGTGTATCCCGAGTTCAATATCATATTTTTCATAGACATCCCTGGTTCTATTCATTGGCAATAGCAGCCTTTTGCCAAAGCTGTTGTCTCAACCAGCATAGTTGTTGGCAATCCTTCAATATTTTCTCTCAATCAACATAGTTGATATTGGCATAACTTCCATATTTGTGGACAATCTATAACTATCTGAAATCGGCATTGCTGTTGTCATAACCAGCACAGTTGTTGGTAGTAGATCAGATATCTTTACTTTTAGCTTGAAAATGACGGATATCATGATTATCAAAAAGATCGGGAATCACTACCCATATGAATATCGTAGTCTATTTTTAACTCAAATATTTTTTACCAATATATATTTTTTGATGTGTCCAGCAAGCATATAATGTAACAAAATGGTGCATCCAGCCTAAAATTGGTGCATAGATTATCAAGTCAGTATGCCTACTTTATTGTTTACTTTTAAGTTAATGAAGTTGATGACCCATTTACAGTACACCCGATTTTATGCTTGATGCGAAAGATGAGTGGCAGTTTCTGGCTTACTCTGATTTTAATTTGACTCAATTTTCATATATTTTTGGCCATTTAACCTTTTGTAAAACAATAAATTACATTAAAGAGTTTATTGAAAAATATCTTAACTCGACGGAAGTTAGGTAAAACCAGGCAAAAATGCTTTCTCGTTCACGACAGCGATCGATGTATGTCAAGGTATGTCCAAACCAACTGTGGCACTTCGACAAAGTTATTTCGTTGATGTTGTTCATGATGCATCTCTGCAAAATTTGAAGTCGGAGTTGCTAAATATTGATTCCTTCTTCAGTCGCTAATGGCCGGTTGAAAAATTTAAGTTGCACCTCTTGTGAAGATAGCTGTCTTTTTACTGCACTCTTAAGACTTGATATCGCATTCTCGGTTATGTTGAGGAATGGGGAATATCGGGGGAGACACTTCACATCATGAATATCACGTAGAAATGGACAGTGGGAAGGAGAGTTATCTTGGATGATGGTTATCTCATCATCCTCTAATAAGGAGGGATACTTCACTCACAAACGCTGCGTATCCCTCCTTAGTCATTACTCCTGTCACAAAGACATGGTGTACTATAGTCCAAATTGAGGAGACACCGCCAAAGCAAGTGTGAGGTTTCGGCCTCGCTGCCCATCGACCATTCTCACTGCTCTACTACCTCTTGAGGATCGTCCTAAATTGCAGGCCGTCCAAACGTTGAACCCACACTCGTCGACGTATATCAGGTTTTTGGTGAAACCCGTGGACATCATCCATTGAGCATAGACAGCTCGATCATCTTTAACTTCGGAGCTGTTCCACTGAAATGGAACAGAGCGCACAAGTTTAAGAGTGATCAAGGCGCCATCCAAACTGCGCCGAATTGATGTTGTTGAAAACGATCGGCCTGGATATTTATTGAGTAAAAAAAACGATTTCATCTCGTCTAGAGTTGCTGCAGGTTTATCTCCCACAAAGTCAATCAAATCGTCCCTCATTTCTTGTGAAATCTTCTTCGTAGGGGGTGCTCCAGTTGTCAAGGTAGTAGGTTCATTGGTTCGTTTGAATTGCATTATTATGCGGTAGGCCGAACGCTGATTAATGGACAGTGCATCGGCCAATTCAATATAGTCACGACCTTCTAAGTATGCATCAATCAAACGGTCACGATCGATCTGGGTAATTCGTGCGCCTGGCATTTTCGATCAATTGATATATAATCGAGTTTACTCGCCATTTATAAAAAGAATGAAGTTGTCTATGGAAGTCAATAAAACGTTATAAATCTGAAGCTGCTTCAGATTTATAAGGTTTTATTGACTGACATAGACAACTTCATTCATTATAGAATCAAGTTAGATCTCTCTGAAAAAGAGATCGACGTGACGTTGTTCATAGACATCTTTAACTAGCATCCTGCAAGTGCTTTCCATGCATTGATCATCCTTAGAAGTCTATGGATCATCAATGATTTGATTATGTTGTAACACTGCACTGTGCATAATCGTAATTCAAATATAAGCATGGCTCTATGGCAATAGCATAATTTTGAATATCTTCTCATCATAGAAATTAACAATACCATAGAAAGTCAATACCATAGAAATAGTAGTGTACTATTATCCACTTCTATGCTTCTCATATTTGTGATATTTGTCATTCTATTTTAACATTTAACGATCACATCATGTAAAAATAGAAATCTGAAGCTGCTTCGCAGTTTCAGATTTCTATATTATACCATGGAAAATTACCAGGCATTCAGTAATGGTTAAAGGAGGTTTCATTGATATTTGCTGAAATAATGAGGACAATTATCTGTTAAAATTCCCGAGGGCATAGCCCGAGGGAATTTTGACAGATAATTGGCCGAGATATCTCAGCAAATATCAATGAAACTCCTTTAACCGTTTTAAACTATGCCAGTTTATCTCTATTCGGGTAGGGACAAATTAACAATGTTATAGTTGATCTCTATTCGGGGAGGGACAGATTAACAATGTTATAGTTGATCTCTATTCGGGGAGGGAAAATTAACAGGGATGATTAACTTATGTTTAAGATAACCATGAGATCAATACATGGTGAAATTTGAAATTTGTAGTATTTCATGACAGCAGCTAAGGAATTATCCTTTTCATTAGAGCAGTCATCATCATGAACACCAAAAACGACATCGACAAATTTTTTGAAGAGATTGATATTAATGACTTATTAAGATTTGATGAAATTACTGGCACATCACCATCAACATCACGACATGCACAGCCTATTACCGACACTGACGTATCCGATAACATCATGAAACAAATACCAAAATCTACATTGAATAGTGCTAACTGGGCTCAAAAAACTTTCGATGACTGGCTTGGAGAGCGTAATAGGAAGATCTTAGAAGCTGGGTCCAGTGAGTTGATGTATCTCTCGGAAGAAGGTTTTGCTACACTAGGAACAATGTCTAAAGGCAGCCTCAACTCTGCATTGCAGAAGTTTGTTTTCGAAGTAAGAAAGGTGAATGGGGATCGGTATCCAAGTGAAACTCTCAGAAGCTTAGTTTGTGGGATTGGATCTTGGTTACAGCGCGTGGAGAAAAAACAATGGCGACTATTTTCAGATCCAGATTTTGCTGATGCGAGAACAGCATTGGACGCAGCAATGAAAGTAACTGGCGAACTTAATGTAAATCAACCAAAGAAAAGAGCATCACCGATTACCGAACAACAAGAAGAATCGTTGTGGGAGCGAGGTTATTTAGGTATTGATAATCCCAAAAAGTTGAACCGGACATTGATTTATCTTCTAGCTATTCACCTAGGGCTTCGAGGAGGAAAGGAAATCCGTGAGCTAACAGTTGGTCCTGAGAGCGAATTACAACTTCGAAAGATTGACGACCAAGAGGTTTTAGAGTATAACGAAAAAGTGTCGAAGACGAAAAGGTGTGGACTTAAAGATCGAAATGTAGATCCAAAACGTGTTAAGATTTATCCTATTACCGATCGCAGTCGATGTACCGTTCAAATTTACAAAACCATGATCGAAAAGCGACCCCAAAATTGTGTTACGACAGCGCTTTTCTTGCAATCGCATTCGCACTATTCGAACGTACGATGGTATCTATCTTCGCCGATGGGTCACAATACGCTTGACATGACCTTTTGGACGATAATGGAAGCTGCAGGAGAGGACGATCGCCACTACAGCAATCAAAGCGGCCGACGCACAACGGTCACGAGGATAATCGAAAAAACGGGTAAGTCAATGAAACCGTAATGAAATATTCATTGTTCATTTTAATTTTTTGTCATATATAAATATTTAAGCGTGATTATATGTATCAATAATGGTCTGCTGCCGAATTTTACTGAACTTTTTCTGTAAGCATAGGTGGCATAAAAGCTTACGATTTATACTCGCATCAACAATAAATGGATTATTTGAATTGCATGCATTATTTTATTGAAAATAAGTTTTTATATTGCTGTATGTATTGCTGAAAATATAATAAAATAATCGTAAAAACGGGCAAGTCAATGAAACCGTAATGAAATATTCATTGTTCATTTTAATTTTTTGTCATATATAAATATTTAAGCGTGATTATATGTATCAATAATGGTCTACTGCCGAATTTTACTGAACTTTTTCTGTAAGCATAGGTGGCATAAAAGCTTACGATTTATACTCGCATCAACGATAAATGGATTATTTGAATTGCATGCATTATTTTATTGAAAATAAGTTTTTATATTGCTGTATGTATTGCTGAAAATATAATAAAATAATTATAACAAAATAATATGAAAATATAAAATGATATGATTATAATATAAACATATAATAATAAATATATATTGTTGTAACAAATGATTTGAATTAAGTATTCTTTGAAATATTTGAACAAGAAATTGATATAATTTATTAGGACGTTATGTGTATAGAGACTGTAGTTAGACTGGTAGTTCAGTAATTATATTTTTAAAGTATGTCTATCTCATAAATTTGTTCATTAGTTAAACAATAAACTTTGAGACTTTTAAAACTCTTTCCAGGCGACAAGCAATTGGCAAAGACGGTGACCGGTCATCGATCTGAATGTATAGACGTTTACAACGCCGTAGGAGAGAAGCGGATGAGGCTAGCCACAGAGGTACTGAGCTCGTCCACTGTTGCTTCCACGTCAAGTTCGATTTTAAATGTTGTGGAACCTGTTGGTAATAATGTTAGTGGCACAAAGCCATTCGACGTTGCCTCGTTTTGTTCGGGTTTGGGCATCACGCCAAAGAAGATCAGTGTTACTCAACCGGATGGCAGTAATGTATCATTCGAGTTCTGACTTCGTATCTTACCCTTGGTAGGTTCGATTTTATTCATCGCTAATAATCTTATTTTCTGACTGTTTTGAGTTTACATGCTATTTGGTGTTGCTAACTTATTTGATTATATTTTGTTATCTATGCACTTCTTTTCAATATGAGGGATTTCTATGCGTAGTTAATTTGCCCCTCGTTTTAACAGGGACAGGGATATTACGGGATTTAATGAGATCTCTAGATAGCAAAAAATACATTACTAGATAAACTGGCATAGTTTAATAAGATTTATGTGCCTGGTAACATAGTTCAAACCCTTTTGAAGATGACATGAATCCTTTATTATGCAACGTTTAAGCATGGACTTCTATAATATAGCATCTGGACAGAAATCTGAAATAGCACGTATACGAGATGAGGCTGATATTGCATTTCTTTTTGATGCATTTAAGCATGTATCGGTTAACTAATTTTCGTGATAATGTGTACCTATATCTGAAAGATCATGCCGATTAACATCAATTTTGAAGTATAATTCCTATAGTCTCTTTTTCAGTTTGACTTTGCCCATTGGTGAGACTCTGATCAGAATTTTCAGTCGCCTTTTGCACATTGGCAAATGAGTTATCTGAGGAAACTTATTCATGTATCAATCAATGTCATTCACATAGATATGCTGGCTACTATTTTTTTTAATTAAATAAAACATTGGAGTGCTATTTACAGAAATTATTTACGAACACGCAAGATTTTAAAAGAGAGTTAATCAATAATCAAGGTCAAACAATTAATCCTTTGGAAACAAACTGGCATTTCAGGTTTACATTTTTTTTACAAATATTAGGTCATATCTTCCCTTTTCCAAGTGAAGCAGCACATCAAATAACACAAAGTGCTACGTTGATTCGTGGATTGGTTATTGATTTTGGTTTTACTTCCTGAAATGACTTTATTCATTCGGGAACTTTCGGAGAACAAAAACACCAAAGAAAGACATTACATCTGCTTGTTGCTTTGCTTTTAATGCCATAGTGGCGCATAGAAGCTCAGAATATTGATGCAACATGTACCAGGATAGAATCGAGCTCTTTATTTTATAAATATTATTCAGAAATAGCCATATCCATACAGGGTGCTCATTTCGATTGTGTGATAGAAGATAATGCAATAGCACTGCAAACTTGTATTATTTTTGCATCACATAATGAAATTTCATGATCCATCCTATGAGATATGCATTATCCATATAGGGTCCAAAATCACTGTGTAAAATAAGATAAAAATGTTCATGATCTTTTATTGTGTTGAATTTTTTGATTGTTGCAAGGGTGAGTTCAGGAGAATATACTCGTCTGTAACCTTGCAATCAGATTTCTGTCGCTCCGAAGTTCATAAAGTGCGAGTGTAGTCTTACTCGTATTCACACATTTTTTTACTTTAATTTGGGGCGACGAACGAAGTCAGTTTTCATTTCACATTTGAGGGCTATGCTTCCATATAGATTGAGACTTCTTCTTCTTCTTCCTGAGGAAGACAATTGTGAGAATGTATTAACTTTGCCACCAAAGAAGAATAATTTTGGTTTGGTCGTCGGTGTAAATTACATTTTTCTTTATCGATAGATTCTGTGGCTTATTTTTCAAAGGAAAGCAATGAAATGTGGGTGGAGAGTCTTTAAATTTACTGTCATTCTTATACCGGTGCACAAACACAGAGCATATGCTCAGCATTTTCCTTTCTCCACAAACATCGCTGATGATTTGAAAAACACTAATTAACAACGCCCGCAGAGCAAGAATAACAAGAATACAATGCACATAACTTTTGTATGAATGACATCGATTCAAATAGTCAGCCTCATTTCGTATAGAAGGGTCAATGATATCTGTTCAGATTTCTGTCCAGATGCTATATTATAGAAGTCCATGGTTTAAGGTACCATAGCCAACTGCGATAGAGCAATGATATCTGTAATGAATTATTTACTGACAACAAGTATGCTGGTTTTGCCAACAACTATGCCAGTTTAGTAGACTTGGAATTCCCGGCTTGTCAAAATGGTGCTATGACATGCAAATGTTTCCATTAGAAATGATAATGACGCAGTATGTAGAAATCGTAATTTGCCAACAGCTGTGCCGGTTGAGACAACAGCTGTGGCAAAAGCTGCTGCAATGAGGCAAAAACTATGAAATCAGTTGCGAAGTAAAATAATGACAGTAATTGTATTCTTGAGGTTTGACTCTTGATGAAAAACTGTATTACGTCACGTGAAGATGACCAATGTTTAAGATTTTTTAACAGATTTTTTTAACTCATTTTGTGAAATAATGAGAGAATGCAGCTTTGATCAAGAGGATGAAAGCGGATAGCCTTATTTAATTAAAGAATGAAATAAATTTTATAAATACTGCAAATTTTGGAGAAATATGTGCAAAATTCTGAAAGCTATAGTAATTTCAATTTCAGCTCATGTTTGATGGTGATTTGTTTTCTATCGATCAATCTGTTAAACTGCCAAATTGCATGCAACAGAAATTTAATCAATCGATGAAATGCTTGTTCAAGAACTCTGAAAAGTATCATGATAACTGATTTGATAACAAAGAAAGGAAAAGCATTAAAAATTTCACATGCAGCCCTTCTTAGTAGATCGTATCTTGTGAATTATTTTATCTGAATGAAGTCATTTCAAAAAGAAATTAGACGTAGATAAACACACTGATTGGTTACCGCACCTTACACAAAAACAATTTTGCAACAAAGTGAGGTGCAATGCTCATATGTACTGCAGGCAGTCATTCTTCAGATACTGCGTATAGTCCGGCAGCCAGAACGGATTTCTGCAGGGAACGAAGCCGAAAGTGAGACTTTCATATAATGATGTACACCCTATGCCTACTACGAATTCGCGCGTCTGCCGAGTTCTAGTGAGTTCCTCTTCTTGTCAGACACGATCAAAGAAAAACACATGTAAATCCAATTGGATGCAAATTGCAGTTTTTGGTTAAAATGAAATTTTCTATGCTTTCTCTGATTAATCGAAAGTATTAAGCCCAGAGTCATAATTTTTGACATGAAATGTCTTCAGGTCATTTCCTTTTATGTTCATGTACCCCTATCTATTAAGCTAAACACATTTAGATTTGGCGAGCCTCTTAATGTCGACAAACACAAACATTTTGAGCAACTTTATCCACATTCAACCACATTCTTGCATACATTCCCGATTAGTTGCATAATAAAAGCACATGCATATCATAGGAAATGACCGGCAGACATGCTTTCTCTGATAAAACGAAAAGTACTAAGATCAGAGTCATAATTTTTGACATGGAATGTCTTCAGGTCATTTCGCATTATGCGCATGTGCTATTATCATGCTTCTGATCGACAATGTGTATGAGAATGTGGTTGAATGTGGATAAAGTTGCTCAAAATGTTTGTGTTTGTCGACATTAAGAGGCTCGCCAAATCTAAATGTGTTTAGCATAATCGATAGGGGTACATGAACATAAAAGGAAATGACCTGAAGACATTTCATGTCAAAAATTATGACTCTGGGCTTAATACTTTCGATTAATCAGAGAAAGCATAGAAAATTTCATTTTAACCAAAAAATGCAATCTGCGTCCAATTGCATTTACATGTGTTTTTCTTTGATCGTGTCTGACAAGAAGAGGAACTCACTAGAACTCGGCAGACGCGCGAATTCGTAGTAGGCATGGGGTGTACATCATTCTGTGAAAGTCTCACTTTCGGCCTCGTTCCGTGCAGAAAGTCGTTCTGGCTGCCGGACTAGTATCATGACCAGCGCATTCGAACGAGAACGGTCGAGCGAACGGGATTCTCTCCATTTTCGGTGGAAGATGATAGCGGATAATCGGACGCCGACGAGGAAAATCAGAAAATGAAGGAACGAACACTAAGTACCGGTATAGCTGAAGTTTGAATAGATTAGAACTTCAGTGACTGAGTTTGATGAAGCAACGCGTTATAGTCTAAATCTTCTTTTTATAATTGAACTGAACCAAATTAAATGTTGTTAAATAACCACCGATATCCACCGAAACTAATTTTGAAAGTCTTGCTGAAATTTTGACGAAGTTTCCTTAGTCTAATTTACGTTGTCTATGCTTACGCTAATATAAATGCCTGTTCACGGAAAATTGTTCACATAAAAAATGAGAAAGTCAAAGATAAATATCAAAGCTCAATATCTTCAGTTCACAGCTTTTATCTTTTATCAAGAATACATGTAGGTCTTTACCTAATACATTAAATGAAAGACCCTTGATATTCAAAATTGTGCCACACTTCTATGTGGTCAAGCACATGCTTTCTTTTTCTTTCTTTCTCATTCGCGGCCATATTCATGTTCCATGTACAAGCAGATTAACGTTATATGTGCATTGTTTTAGTAGCCTATGACAGCTACGCTCTGTTCGTCCTTCCATGACACGTCCTCTCTCATCATCTCTGGTTACTGCTCTGGTGTTCCTCAAGTTGGACTACCGGAGGGCCAGCTACCACGGCTTCAACGTGTAATTAGTGCCAGTGCTCGTCTCGTCTACAATATCCCTAGAGCAGCTCACATCACGCCTGCTCTCAATGAATTGCGATGGGACCTGTGACTTCACGAGTAGGCCTACATCTTCGACTTGTAACTCTTGTGTATAGATGCCTCCATGGTTATGCTCCTGGTTACCTTTGTGAATTGATCATATCGGTCAATTCCTTATCCAATCGCTCGCATCTACGGTCTGCGTCAAATAACTTAATTGAGATACCAAGATTCCGCCTAAAAACTGTGTCAAAGAAGCACTTCTCTGCCTCCTCTGCTCAATGTTGGAATAGGCTGCCAAGTGAAATTACAACAATTAAATCTCTGCGTCTTTTCAAAAGATCAGCGAGAGACTTTTATGACAGATCAAGCATGCACTGAATTTGTGTTTTAATTTCTTCTGTGTACAATGACCTTGAAGCAATATGTCATAATACTACTTTAAAATAAAATCGTAATCAAATACATGTGCTGCAATGTCAGCTTCGAATGGGTTTTATTAATCAAGCATTTCATCCATTCATAGTGAGTTTACACGGGCATCGCAGCTCTCTTACACATTTCTCAAAAGAGTCGCATGGACAGAGCATTCAACAAAGTGTCAAAAATCTAATTGTGTGGGTGTAACTAAGTTAGAATCTCTTACTTCAATTAGAATAATTGCTGTGAGATTGACTATACTGGAAGATTTGCGTATTTCATTTGTGTAAAAGATTGATTGTTACGAAACTTGATCTTACCAGACGAAGAAATTCTCCATCTTGGTATTCTCAAGAGTAAAACTATGAAAATGTGAGCTAATGAATCGGATTATGAAAAGATGTGCTTTTATAGCAATCAAGTGATCTGAGCTTCCAAAAGACGTATCGCAAGGATACTAAGTTAATCAAAATAGAAGCTGCTATTATGATGAAGTCTTGTGCTTGAATGCTGATTTCATCCTGTCATTATGAACCAAAAAAGGACAAAATTACGTGGGAGTTGATTACTTGGTAATTTTTGAGAACATTCTGATAGTGCACTAAAACTTTGCAATTACAAGATCTCTATGAGCGCGAAATATGGCTATTGCATGCCGGAATTCTGATGCAAGATTCCATAGTGGATTGATTCATAAAATGCGACCATCGGTTGTAAAAGTATCAAAGGAATCAGGAAAAATTAATGAGCATTCTTCCGCTCATGTTCACACTTTTGATATTTCGTCGTTATATTTATATTTATTCCCAATGATTGTATGAATCAAAATTGAGGCTATTGGAATTCATCGTCTTAACCCTGCTACAAATATAATTTTGATGTAGCACTCTACTTGACAAGATTGTATTGAAACGTTGGAAAAATTTCTATTTTTCTTTTTAAATACGTAAACGGTCCTGAAACATATTCAATATTTTCTGATTCACTTGATTATTCACCCACTGTGAAGTGGGTGGTGTAGAAACGCTTAGCGCTGAAAGTAACTGTTTTTTTTCAATGGACGAAAAAGATCAGAAGTCCATAATGTGCTAATAGCATGTTGCTAGTCCATTGTTAGACTACTATCCACGTTATTAAGTAAATCTCACGGAGGCACGCACTCTCCATTCCATTTGCATCCGCTGAATAAGAATGTGAGTTCAGTGAATGAATAAATTTTATAAGCATTTTATCGAGACGAACTAGAAACGTGATAAATCATTCTTATCTAACCATCTACTGGAAGTCATTCAGTCAATATGTGGTCAAAATTCGTCCTTAGATCAGTTAAGATTGTCAAAAATTTTGTTGATTGAGAAAATTGTCGTAAAGTTAGGCTGCGAACATTAAATGGCAGCTAAGGATTAAACTTCATTGCATCATCCAAAGTTTTATAGAAACATCTCTAATCACCCATAATGCTTCGCTTATAGTAGCATATATTATAGCTTGTAGTAGTGAATGCATGAGTGACGTGATCTGATGGGCTCATTCAGAACAGCCCGGTATTTATGCATACATACAATTGTCCGACATAGCCTACTATTTGTTGACTTAAGAAGTGCCTTGATTTGCATGTACTTTTGTACTTGCCATTCGTGGTTGACTTTCTACAATTTGCCAATCTAATCTGTTGACTAGAATTTTAACACTGTATACTTTTGACATCATAGAGAAAAAGTTTTCTTAAAATTTTTGGCACCAGATAGCCAAAAAGATAAGTATATTCAACTTTCATGCAAACTTGATTTAAAGGCAGCAAAAAATGTGGCCTTGGTAAATATGACCTTTAACGCGCCAAGGCAACAAAAATCATTTTAAATTTCACTACACAGATCATTTTACCATGATTTTTATGCTCTTTAGTACTTTGAATGTATTCCAACATTTGATGGATATTCGAATTTAATAATTTGCGTTTGTCATGTTGTATCTTTTATCTCATTATTTTTACGAGAAGCGTGATTTTAATTCGCGTATTTCGTGTGTGCATGCATGCATGTTGCAAGAACCCGACTGAGATGTAGGCCTATATATTCACATAAGCCTCAATAGACTGAATTTTCTTGTACAGCACACTTACAAATCTGCGTGTGTTTCGCATCATCGATTTTTTCTACGACAATAAATAAGACAGTTGATAAATTGATTTGTGATATTGTTGAAGAAGAAAATTATTCGATATAGCGTATAGGCAAAAGTTAAGCGAATTACCGATAACTACTTATAATACAATTTGAGTAACTTTTATCTGTATCTTTTATTGCTACTTTCCCGATGTTCTGATCAATTATCATGTAGTGGATTATGTAAATTTCTTAAAAGTTAGCATGTAAGACAATTAAGCATATTATCATGATCATTATTGAATTAATTCATTCATATATAGTAATTCACTACTGAGCCTAAAACCTGTCAGATAGACAATGCGTCAGAAGGTAAAAGTTGATTTGAAACAGATCTACGAAGACTTTATTTGAGTTCATTATGTTTTTTCGTTAACATTACTGCTAGTTGATTTCACTGGGAGCAGTGCAGAACTGCAATGATTAAATATCTTATTTCTTATTGTCATTTTAGACTCTGAACAACAGCTATAATTATTTATCTGAACAGCACATGAAGCAATTATCAGGATAAAAAACAGAGCTGACACAATGATTTCATCGTATAGTTGGTAAAATTAAAGCGTAGTCAAACCTATAATTGTGTCTCAAAACTTATCGAACAAACGATGAACGTATAATTAGACACGAGTTTACTTATTATACCATTTTTGTTCGAAAATGAGCAGACTATCATTCTAAACGAATATGAAACTGGAATATTCAAAGAAATGTATCATTGAAATTTTGTGTATGAACTTTAAGACTTCTGATGATACGACACAAATTGGAGCTGGCAGAGGACTTGCTCATGCCCTTTAAAATGAGATTTACGTAAAATTACCAACCGATGTTTGAAATATCCCAAATCTATAGAAATTGGAGGAATTTCTGATTATTCTCCCTTATGTAGGCATGACAAGTATCCTCATGACTATTCATTCGCTGTTGACTCATCTCTATACACACAGTATAGTATGCACCAGAGTTGGAGCCGGCCGAGACCGGACCATTGGCCGGCGTCATCAAAACGTGCCGGTCAGTGGCCGGCTAATTAAAAGCTGGCCGGTTGCGGATAGGACGATGGCTGGTGTATCTGTACCGGTTGGTCGTCAGACAAATTTAGGCAACTTATGCCATTAGACATTATTCAATTTCCTCACAGTATACATGAAATGCATAAATGGTAGGCCTACTGGTACTGCGTTTTAGTGAGGGTACCTATTACAATGCAATTTTATACGATGAAATTATTCGCACTTTAATATCATGTTTTGTACGATGAGCAATAATACGCTTATTAATGACTTATTTACTAGTGTAATGAGTTGTAGGCCTACTTTACAATTTATCATAATGTTAACTACATTTTCAAAGTCAATCAAACACAAGCAAACTGAAAACAGACAACCAAAATTATGACCGACACGGACATAATTGATATAATGATACCATTGATGCAATAATAATATACGCTTATATCTATATCTCGCCTCCACAAGAAAGCTTTAAGCGGTCAACAATTCTTAGTTCCAATAAAATAAAAGATTTTCTAGCGACAATAGTGCTGTGATGAACCATTTGATCACTGACTGAGTGCTGATATTGCGAAATGTTTTGTCTGCGACGTGCAAGCTTGATTTAAAGTGATTCGCTGAAGAGAGATTTACTTCTTCATTTGTGTGGGAATTCCAGCAATTTGCGACGTCAATTGCAAACGTGCAAGCTTGATTTAAAGTGATTCGCTGAAGAGAGATTTACTTCTTCATTTGTGTGGGAATTCCAGCAATTTGCGACGTCAATTGCAAACTCTCTACAGTTCAATTTCAGATCTTTTGAGTTTACATTGATGACCATGAGCTGACGTGTATGAGCTTGGACAACAAGCTCGCCAAAACTTATCATCAATTTTTCATTTCAGTAACGTGAGTGTCCTTGTACAACGTCAATCAAAATTCATCGTGTGCTGTTGACTTATCTTATTGTTCACGATCCCCTGTCAATTGTTCTGGTAATAGGCCCCAGGTTGCATTGAAATCCATTATTCATTGCAGCTCTAAGCTCTACGTGTTATGTAAACTATCCAATGTAGTGAAATTATTCAAGATCTGGGATAATTTTAATATGTAGGCTGAGGAATACACAATGCTTCCAAATTCATACAGGCTAGAATATGGGATTCTATAAACTACATCACTGATAAAGTAGGGTTTGAACTACATGTGCACGCAGTATAAGTTGCCAGTAATCATTTTTTACTGTTTTAAGAACAGTTCAAATATCTATGTCACAAAACATGCGTATAGATACTCTCAAATTGTGTTGCATTTACATACTCTTAATATTGTAGCGATTGCCCAAGCAATTTATTCTAGACTGAATGTCGTCAACGGTCGACATAGGTCTAATTAAATTAACCAGCCGGCTGGTTTTCAAAATTTGCGGTCGGTATTCAAAATTGTGCACTATATTCAGCACGATGCATTTCCTTTCGCTGCAGCTGCAGCCAGAGTTGGAAATGGGTCAACGAAACCTGACCAACGACCCACCCGACCCACCACATCTTTGACCCACCTGACCCACCTAACCCACATGCAGCAAGGGTGAATGATGTGAGTGCAATTTCCGTTTCTGGCATCATCTTCAGTTTCAGTTTCATTCAAGATTCTAGGTCTATCTAGATAGAGGTCTCATAGTATCAAAATTAGTGTTAAGATTTGTTATGAAGATTCAAGTATATCAGATCTCTTGTCACATGACAAATAGACATGCAACCTCATCAAAATTATCTTATAATCAAAGTTCATGTACCACAAATGCCTAAAGTTCTAATAAAATTTAAACGACTCTGTTTCTTGTTATAATTCTTGACTATCCTTTTTATTGCTACCTATTTAACTAGTAGAGAGATGATTAGTTAAGTTGAGGGCCCTACAGACTAAATTTCAAATGTTGCATTTCTTAATCAAATGAAGTTAAAAAATAAGATTGCAGTCGGCCTAAATCATTTATTCGTGCATTTATTATGTTAGATACTACATGTGTGAAAATTATCCCAGAGAATTCGTCAAACTAATATTTTGTTGCTTCTGATGGCAATCGATTCAAATTTCATTAACTTCCGCTAACTATTAAGTAGAAAGTTGTATATTTGATGTAAGAATGACATTCATTGAAAAGCAAATGGAGTAAGCATGTGTAACGCGTGAATATTATTACAATATTATTATAATTCAAGCCTGCAATACATACGCGTATAGATGAACTGATATATTTGAGTGGCGCTACATGTACGAGTACGTTGTGATAACAATCGCTAGTGACATCATGTAAATATTCCTATTTTAATTAATACCAAATCAAATATCAAAACGAAACTTTTAATTGATACGAAGTGTCAAAAAAATATCTCCTCACAGAGCTCTGCCGTAATAAGTCTGTGTGAAAGGGATAAGTCTATATCAATGACCGTCGTATGAATTATCGTATTTCAGATTATCATGTATCGAATGAGCAATGAGATGCATGGAACATGTATGATGCGAAAGTAGATTGAACAGCTAAATGCTTTAGATGTGAAGCATGTATATTATGAAAGATATTTTGATCAATTACATATTTCAAAAATATTTAGGCTCTGATCAATCTTTACCGGAGGTTTACCATTTTAATCTCTACCAGAGGATATTTTCTACGAAAGACCAACAAAATCAGACTAAGGTGAGTTGGCATTGCAAGAAAATTTTCAAGATGAATAAAACCTCTGAATACCTGACTTCTTCAGTAGCTGTATCTCTGAAATCAAGGTCAAACATCATAGGGTATCGTCAGACATAGCGACAGAGAATCGAGCACACACAATTGTACTGAAACAACTTCTCTCCACCAACCAACATCTCCCAGTAGATAGCAGTAATTGTTTTCGAGCAGTGCTGTAGTCGTAGGGTAACGCGGGATAACGCCGTTATGCCACTGCTTTTAGATTTTATACAGCGTTACCCCGCTGCTTACACAGAAAGAAATAGTGAAGCTTTTATTCGTTAACGGTGTTTTTAGAAATTCCAGACAGAGTTATCCCACTGATAAATCTAGGACTACAGCACTGTTTTCAAGCCTTTATTTGTGTGAATTCCGCCCCCTTTCGAAACTGTATGAGGCACGTGAAAGTCAATAGTGTTGCATATTTTGACTGTGTGCATCCATCACACCTTTCAGTGACACTGACTCAATCATTTTTCATGAATGATTAGAATACGAATAGCCTAAATAAAGTTTGCTGTATTTGAGATTGTCAAATCTATCGTGGGTCAAACTGGTTGGAAGTGGGCCAACGAAGTCTGACCCACGACCCACCTGACCCACGCTAAATGTGACCCACGACCCACCTGACCCACCAACTTTTTGGAAAAACATGACCCACGTGACCCACGCGATTTTGTGACCCACCTGACCCACCTGACCCATGACCCACGACCCAGTTCCAACTCTGGCTGAAGCTTCCACTGTCCGCAGAGTAAATATTTCTTGAGCATGCTTGATATCGCAGTTATGAAAAACATGTTTAAAAGCATGGCTGCATCAAGGTTTGAAAACAGACTAATTGAAGAGTTTACAACCACGTGTATGACAGAGTATAAAAATTATGTTTAAAGCGTGGTCTCAAAGTCATTATTGAAAACAATGCTTTGCAACACTTTCGTACAAATTTCGGTTTCAAAGCCATGTTCAAAGCCTGCTTATTCAAAAGCGAAATTAAACCACTGCTCTCAAAAAATACATTTTTGTCCCAATTACAATACAGCTATTGAATTGGTTAACAGACCCTGTATGAACTACAAGTTATGGCAATCCAACCTTACTCTTATGTACATGTATATAGTGTTAGGGGCTTTCTAATAACTGCAGTTGAGCTGAACTGAAAGGATTTTACCTTTCATGACTTGCTGAACGAACTGAACGGATATTTCTATATTCCTACATTTCCTTACGGGAAATGTGCTTTTATATTTGCTTTCGTTATTCGGGCAATGCTTGTAATGAATTTGATGATTTGAAAATAATAATTTCTGTTATGCTAATTGGTCAATGACACATACGGTCTCTTTTCCGCTTTCGTGAAATGCTGCGTCTATAAGCGGCATTTAAAGACACCATGTTGGGGTGGATTAATATATTTGACAGACATAGGTAGAAAAAAAACACCGAAGTTGCTATTCCGGTGGTTGCAAATTCGATGGTATATTCAGTGTGACCTAAGGTGTACATGTATAGACTATACATACGTGGTGTGATCCAAAATGTCCCGGACTAACCTACTTGCAGATAACCTGTGATAACGAATACTACTTCAGATGTAAATTTAGGTCTTTAAGGCATGAGAAATATGGTCGCCGAAATTTTTCCGGTCAGTTTTCTATTTTTAAAAAATATTTTTACATTTTAACATGAATTTCTGTATTTTCTGAATTGATCGAGATCCGATTTGTCTTATTGTTATAGTTAGATTGATTTTGATTTGTACCTTATTTGACGGATATCTTTGCCATGAATATTGCACGTCTTTTGTTAATTGCTTCATGTGTTACGATATCAATCAGTGAAGTTCATTCAGCACGCATTCATTAAGAAATCCGTGTCAACGATGGTTCTTTGTTCTATCAGTTTTCATGATGGATGTGACAAGCGTGTCTTCAGTCGAATATCGCAGTGTGATACGATACCTCCTGATCCGCGGCTTCGCTAATGGTGACATTCTAAAGGAATTAAGCCTGGCATATGGAAGCAAAGCTCCATCGAGAACTACTGCTTATTTCTGGATAAGCGAATTTAAACGCGGAAGACAATCTGTGGAGCAAGATTTTTCAACTGTTGGTCGGCCGCAGGAGATTCCGGAAGAGAAATCGAGTCAGTGCGATGAAGTGATTACAGCACACAGAAGGATAACCATCCGTGAGTTGTCAAGAGAGTTGCGAATCAGTTATCACTCCTGTCATGACATCATCGAAAGACTTGGATATCGCAAACTGGCATCACGTTTCGTACCGAAGTTTCTGTCACCTGAAATGAAGGAGAACAGACTTCTGGCGGCACAGTCAAATTTGGATCTCCTCGAAATGCACGGAGATCAGTTTCTAAACTGCATCCTTACAGAGGATGAAACACCTTTAAGTTTGTATCTGCCTCAAAGTAAGCGAGAATCTGCAGAGTGGCGAAAATCAGGCGAGTCTGCCCCTTTGAAAATGCGATCCGGAACATCACATCGCCGGTCGTTGATGCTGACGGTCTTTTGGAACGCTTCGGGAATCCAACTGGTTGACTTTGCGGATAAAGGAGTAAGAATCAATAGCGAATATTATTCCAATCTGTTATCTGAAGCGAGGAAGAAAATAAGAAAGCCACGAAACATTCCCCTCTACTTGCTTCATGACAATGCTCCGATTCACACCTCGCAGGAGACAACCAATGCCTTAACGAGAAACGGATTTCAACTATTGAGCCATCCTCCTTATTCACCTGACTTGGCCCCAAGTGACTTCTATCTGTTTAGATTCCTCAAAAAGCATCTTCGTGGACACCATTTTGAATCGCCAGTTGAACTGCGGGATGCAGTTACTGAGTTTTTTGATTCTTTGACACCGGAATTTTTTCATAAAGCTTTTTGTGAATTGAGACTTCGTTGGCAAAAAGTGACGAATGCTAACGGCTCATACATTGAAAAGTAAACTGTTTTCTGGAACAAAACATTTGTTTTTCCGTTAATTATTAGTCAGGTTATTAGTGATAGCTTAACTCTCAAGTTAATCTAAATATATTAATTCTAAATCGCTAGAATTTATAGGAAAATCTTGAAATTCAGACAAAAATGTTTGAAAATTTTGAAAAAATAGAAAACTGACCGGAAAAATTTCGGCAACCATATTTCTCATGCCTTAAAGACCTAAATTTACATCTGAAGTAGTATTCGTTATCACAGGTTATCTGCAAGTAGGTTAGTCCGGGACATTTTGGATCACACCACGTATATGCAGTATAGTACAATTTTGAAAAAATTTGTTGAATTAGCTAATGTTGAATAGAATAATTTTGTTGAAAACAATTAGCTATTTCGGAAGTTGTTCACAAAATTTTAGCCAAAGTATAAATGGTTTAGCATACTCATATGCTCATTTGTCAAAGTGTCTTTGAGGCTGAGAAATTACACATCTTGTTGCATTATCCATTGGTGAAGAAAACATCTTCCTATCAGTATAGATTCGGCACTCTTCGTTTAACAGTGGGTCATGGACAATTTTCAGGGATATTGTCCAATTATCTCGTGCAGCCTCTCATTGTAAAGTAAGGGAAACCGATTCTTTTCAAATCATTATAATATCTCAATATTTAAACAACGTACCCGGTACATTCCATTGATGTATTGACCATTTTAGCATAGATGAAGTAACTTCAAGATTTAAGTAGATTTAACTAAAAAATCTAAAAGTGACTTAAAGTCCATCTCAATGCCAAAAAGACATGAAAGCTGAGAATATATTATTAAATTCAATATCTATTAGTATGCATGTAGATCTTGTATCGTAAATCACTATTTGGAATTTTCAAATGATAAACAAACAGCAGAATTGTGCTTTTCAACCAAAAATTTGTTGAAACATCCCACGATTTTTAAGTGTGGTCGCCACACGTCATTAATTAGAAGTAATATTATATGCCGACTTATCAAATCATTTTATTTTTGACTTGATGCTGGAAGATCATACTGCAACAAGGTCCAACGAAACAGGTTGCAACAATGCAACACAACTGCTTAATCCAAGTATCTTTGAAAGTCAATATACCAGTGCTGCGAGTAGTAAATGGAAAGTAGAATATGCATCTAATGCTTTGCAAACATTTGTTGTTCTTTCCACAAGCTCCTTAATTGAAAGCATGGTCTCTTCTTCACACCAGGAAGTGAAATCATTTAAACCATAATTTATAACTCAATTTAATTTAGAGACAGTACTTCTACTCTCCAAAACTTAAACAAGTAGTGGGTTTTAATTGTCACAATAATTTGGAAGAAGCGATAATCATGACCGGTCGGGCACATATTAGTCACATATCAGCCCTGCTGAATGTGACCGACTTGGGCACATCATCGGTCACATATTGGACACAGTTTGGTTTACAGTGTATTAGGTCCAGCGGAACAGGTTGCAACAATGCAACACAACTGCTTAATCCAAGTACCTTGGAAAGTCAATATACCAGTGCTGCGACAGGCTTACTTAGCGTTCTGTCAAGCGAACGACGGCAAAAGCCATGTAATACAGTACTCCTTTATATAATTAAATCGGATGGGTATGACATTCACGAAACAAAGTTGCGTGTTTTGAATAATAAGTCAAAGCTTCAAGTAATGCTTGACCTATAAATTCACTTCACCTACTATATTTTCTTACTGTTCGCAATATATATTTTTTCAACAGCGCCGACCTCTCTGTTCCCATAGTCTCTGGAAATAAACATTTTTGACTTTTGACTTCAACCCCCTGGAATAATGTTTTGTCTTTGAGGACGATTGCTGCTTCAACAGAGAGGTCAAGCTTATTTTCACAATAAATATGAAATTTGAAGCGTTTGAGGATTGTTGAACTAAAAAAATCCTATGTATAAGAAATATAGCAAACTGTGCAATGAGCTAGATGTCAAATGAATTGGTGTTGATAGCACAGTAACCGCAATTAGTAGAGCGGATGGAATTTTGGGACACACTTTCATTTTTACGACAAAATCGAAGTGTTCAAAATACAGTATTTTGAATAAAATTAGGAAAATTATGAGAACCGACATTAACCTAACATCGCCTTTCTAAAATTGCGGGTCTCAGGTGGGCCGCAATGTGAAAAGATCAAGCCAAAACTCCGACAGGTTCCTACTCAGAAATGTAAAGCATTATTTAAAACGGTGAAGATTATTTTCACGAAATATGAAAAGCAGCACTTTTCAGTACGAGGAGAAACGAGTCATGATATCTTTCCGAGTATTGAAGTGCGCCTTCAATGTAAGGTAATTTAAGGGGAGGGTAATTTAATTCGATGTATTGATGATAACAACAATCTGAATAGAAATCTATAGCCATACAGTGTACCACAGAATTGAATCTTTCATGCAGTCAAAAAAAATTGACTCGTGTGGTAGATATCGTAGATAGATATTTATAAAAGGTCATATCAGAGAAAATGTGAAATTCAGATCAATGTCAACACTCAGCACGCCCAGTAATAAGGAAACGAAGCGCCAATCAAATCGTTAGCAAATTCAATTCAATTGAAGTTGTTGCAAAATAGCTGAAAATGGCCAATTCTGAAATCTATGCAGGGCACACGATGCTCCGAAGCATCGTTGAACCGCGTTGAAGTAGCCTGTGTTGAAAACACAAAATCTTCAAAATTGAAAGTGTCCAATTCCATGAACTTGGGCAACCAAGTCAAGGGCCCTCAAACGAGCCAGTCTATAACTAGAAACTAACTGAAAACTAAACCCTCCATTTTGAGAATTATAATAGTGCTGTTTTCAACTCCTAGATCCTCATGAAATCATTTTATTATCAATTTTTATTATAATTCTGCGGTTCCGGTAACTTTTCTCTTTTTTTCTTCGGAGATCTTAACTCACATTTAAAATCTCATTCTAATATTGGTTTTAGTATATTTTTTGACCATTCACTAAGAGTTATTCCCCATGAACTGCAAAAGTTATTTGGACACAGAAAGGCGGGAATGTTCACATATCATTTTGCATAGAAACATTGACTTTTCAACACGTGTATAGAAATAGAGATTGATTTGCAAGATAAACTAAAGTAAACAATTCATTTACTGGATGCTAAAATGGGCAATGCTTGCCTTTCTTAGTATGATGAGAAACGCTTAATCAACCATGTGTTTCAAAGCAAGATTGTTGATCGACAAATATAGCACGTACTGATGTACATGCTCCATTGCCCTTCGCAGTGGATATCAAGCAATCAAGGTGTGAGACAGAGGAAAATACAGAATTTGAAAAACCTCGTTTTGACCTTAGGTTAATAAGGGAGGATCAAAGAAGCAATCTGGATCGTTCTGAGGACGGGTTAAATGAAATGATGGGAATTGCCACATATGATTAGAAGACGTCTGGGGAAGTATAAAGGAACAAGTATACGAAGACGATTAGACGGGTGCTACTTAATGTTTAGAAAGACGGATGACACGAAGAAAATTCTAGAGAAATCAGAAATGTTAATGTTTAAGTTAAAAAAGGCATTGCGGTACACAGAATGTGAAAGTGTGAATCGAAGATCTATAAAGGAAACTGCAGCGAGAGAATTATCTAGATTAGGACAGGATAAGATGGTGCGAACATGTGTGATTGGAGACTCCGACAAAGGATGAAAGATAATAGACCAATCAGTGCATGTGACCAAGAGATGACTATTAGAATGCTACATGAAGATTTTGCTGCACTTATCAACTGGGATGCTCCAAGGTCATCCAAGTAAGGAATACAACGATCGAAAATAATGTGCTTTATTTAATGATGACAGACTTCGGTTGCACAGTCTGTTCCAAAGTACAAAAGGAAAGTTAAACCTCCCATAGTGTAAGTATTTTGTAGGTAGTGTGTCGACTCAAAAATGTCAGCATACAATGAACATTCTAATATCAAAAGATTAAGCTATATGCGGAAATGACGTTCCTTTGGTCTAAAAAATTTCTGTTCACCTTTTAGAAGCCAAATTTTTGCAAATTATTACTGTGCTTATATACTAGTGATTTGATACCTCAATATAAGTAGTACGAGACCTATCAGATATCAAAAGGATTGAAGATTTATTAACAGGCGCTTTAATTAAGTGGAAATTGAGGTGGTTATCAAGGAAGTTTCATGAACTACATTATAATGTAATTCTTCATGGAAAATTTGAGATCTTATTGCACTTCTTGGCTGAGATTTATTATTATCAAATTTTCATCGGCATGACTTTTGATTCACTAAATTTATGTTTCATTTATTGAATCTGAATAGAAATGTGAACCCATTTACTGTACATCTTTTTAAGTTTATTATGATCATTCTCTTTGATTACAATAACTTTATATAGATAACTTTTATAATAACTCTTTAATAATTTGATTGTTATTTACTCTATCAGTGACAGTTTCTTTGTGATATGATAACGCTTCAGATAACACTGAGCACACCCGAAATCTCCATTTCTCTCATATTGGTTGTCAGATAAGTTATCGGTAATTGTTTTATAATGCACTCACCGAATTACACAATATGCATTGCGCCTCCGAAGAAACATCATCATCATTTTGATTACATTCTGAATATACACTAAGAAAGCCATTAGTTTGCGTAATCATGATGTGTATGATGACTTCAATTTGTTGCTTATTCATTATTTTATGTATAAAATACAAAATGAACTTGTTTACATTCTTCTGCAGATCAGACAGACGCGATTGCTATTAGATTTCCTAGCAATAACTGAAGTTTAGGACCGACGGCACTGATGGGCGGTAGTCCAAGGTTGTGCAATGGCCAATGGATGATAGCTTACAATGACTAACCAATAGCAGGAATGACCAACGTATTGGCGTAGGAGACTCATTGGGTCTGCGGAACCATGGGCCTTGGATGGGTCCGGGACGAGAATTTTGGCCTATGGGTCGGTGGGTCTCCAAGGAGCCGGTAACTTTTCAATAGCAAATCGAACAGATCATTTGAACGTATTTTGATACTTTTAGTGTCTTAAAACAATAGTTTGGCAAGTTTGTCAATCGAAGAGCCTATCAAGATTATTAAGATATTCACCAAAAATGTTTATCTCAGGAACCGTCAAACTCAACCAATCGCTACGAGCAAAATTTCAGGTGAATAGGACATCTAGCTTGCATATTAGAGACGATAACGGAGATCTAATCTTCTTGTCACGACTTGGAAACAAAACTTTAAAGCACTCGGATGCGCAATATAATATATATAGCGCTCAGCTATTTTTTTAACTGATAGACTATTTTTACTCAGGTAATATCCTCAATTACCTGCATCTCACGTAATGCAAGTACATGTATCTCAATATGCATCTTGCTCCTAATAAGCCTTTAACAATGTGTTCTCGGAGATTAATGACAATAAAGCGTCCCGATGGGCTACTTGCATGAAGAAATATTCGTAGCATTAACTTTGGACATGAACATGCATGTAATTGCATGCAGAATGACACACCAAGCTGTTGAAAATGGTCATTTAGAGTCTGATGGGCCGTATGATTACCATGGATCGACAGCGAAAAGTCCCATGGCCTGGGATGGGCCTGGAAATAAAAAATTAGTCCTCTGAATATCCCTGTGGCAAATAATCCGTAAAAAATGATTCGATTTTGGATAGCCTATTGTACTCAATGTTCTTAATCAACATGTGCGATATTGACAACCCGAGAAAAAAAATTATTCTAATATTAGGAAGACTTGCACGTTCTTACTGAAATTATTCAAATTACTTAAATGCATTTTCTCAAGTTTATGATAATATTAGGATGCACTTCCTACGTTTAACC
>CAJQUW010012251.1:0-87674 GCA_907163375.1 Prostheceraeus crozeri | reverse complement strand
CATCGTCCGCCGTCACGAAGGAACACCCTGTCAGTGGAATATTACAGCAAAACTCTCCGTGTCTTGCTCGCTTTCAGTGAAAAGTCGCTTATACCATGAGAAGACTGGCTCAGACATCATTAAAAATGCTTTCATTGACTTTAGCAGGGTCGAAAACCCCAGAAAACCTCCAAAACTAGTGAATTTAAATTTTTCAACTTTTTAGCACTACTTATGAAATTTTATAAGTAGTCCATTACTTAGGGCAGGTCAATAGCGACCGAACCTTTTTTGAATCAAGTCAAACGGACTTGTAGAAGCAAAGTTACAAGCCTTTAAAGTTTTGGAGTCTTTTATGGCCTGGAGACGATGGCCATCTCCTGGTTAACCTCTAAGTCTGACGCCTTAGCTGATATCAGCAATGAAATTTTCTAAGTCGGTTTCTTACAGAAACTCGGAATTTGGAATGTCCGAAGCTATTATCGGAGCTCAGAGAGACGACTTACCGTTGGCAATCTCTCGTCTGAATGACAAGTCTCTGTCGGTTCCCAGCTTATATAGTGTGTGGCGATCAGCTGATGACGTAATACCCATCATCCAAACACTAAAAACCCGTCTATCTCCGGTTCTAGTGCTCCGATTGAGCTGGAAATACTTCATTTCCATGTAGAATTTCACGCTGATTCCAAATCTGAAATCCGTTTTCCAATCCGATGCTTCGTTTTGAAGCTAGAGCCCAAAACGTCCCAAATTCTAACTCTGTCGTTTTTCGCCAATGTCCCAAAATCTTAAATGGCGTCTCACATCTAAACGAAGACAGATAGGAACAAGCCGATTCTTTCAGTGAATTTGTCTCACTCTTAGCTTTCAAACGAGCTATGGCACGACAAAATCCGTCCACTGGAAGCCAAAATCGAAGCAAGCTGTCCAGAGGGGGGGAGTCAGCGAAAATTTTTTCTCTCCGATGGCGTTCAAATTCACCATACCGATGCAGAATTTCACGCTGAAGCCGAATCTGGCCTCCGTTTTCTCATCCGATGCTTCGTTTGGGCGCTACAGACCAAAACGTCCCAAATTTTAACTCTGCCAAAATTTTGAAGAAACATTTTTTCTCGCCGATTGACTTCAAATTCACCATACCGATGCGGAATTTTACGCTGATCACGAATCTAAAGTCCGTTTCACCATTCCACCACGCCAACCTGGACGGTTGCCCACGTCAACCTAGACGGTCGCCCACGTCAACCTAGGCGGTCGGCCACGTCAACCCATACGAGACCAACACATCCGAGTCTCACACTCTGTCGTTTTCGAGGGGGGGGAGGGGGAGGGGGAGGGGGAGGGGAGGGGGGGAGTCAGCGAACATGTTGTGAACGTGAACCAACCTGGCCGGCACACCACGACAGACCACAACCTCTGTCGTTCCAGAGGGGGGAGGGGGAGGGGGAGGGGAGGGGGAGGGGAGGGGGGGAGGGGGGCGCGCCGGTCGGGTGTTTGTCACTTTCTTACTACTACTTACATGCATCCAACATTTTCCTCCTTTTCTTATGTGGGGCACTGATGGTCTTCCATTTGAAAATCTTTCCTTTGAAAATCCTTTCTCCGTCTATTATCCTATCCATGTCATGTGTAAATTTTGATTTTCATTACTTTGAAATAAAACGCTTTACATACATACATATTACATAGTACAAAGTGGTAGAATCGCACGATTTGTCGTGTTGTCAATAACTGCGCTATTATATATTTCATGATCGATTAACCGTTTCATGAGATTGCATAGATAAAACGCGTTTTAAAAAATATTTTATTTTATTTTTGTAATCCCAGCTGAAAAAACTTTCATTTAATTAATTCGGCTTGGTTCGGTTCATGAGTCCCGGAACCGCAAGGAACATCGAGGCATTCCGCATCCTCGAAACGCATGCACGAAAACCGTCAAATTGTTTTACCACGCTTGCCTCTTTAAATATGTGTTTGTTAATATTTAAAGCAAAAAGTATTACCTGTTGTCCTCGCAGTGGTCAGGAGAAAGGTATTTAGACAGTTGTCTGACGATGACCATCAAAGATGGCATGAAAGTGCTCTTGAAAAATATATTTTGACGAAAAAATACCTGAATCTCATTTCCAGATAAATCTCAAACTTCCCAAATTGGAATACATAGGAAATTATTCAATAGCGGAAAATATGAATTTTAAGTTTATATATAAGCTTATGAAACGTTGCTCACTTACAGCCAATTAAATATTTGCTAAATTAAAATCATTAGTAAAATTGTATAAGCAATTTATCAACAACTTCTCGCTTAAATAGAGCCAAAACACAGTTAGTGCGTCACAATGAGGGATGTGGACGATGTAAGGTCATCGAAAGATATGTGACAGCTTAACTCAATTATTGAGATGACGTTTGACGTTTTACAGTCTTTGAAAGTTCGTTAGAAAAGATGGAAATGAAAATACTTTACGAAAAGTGGTCAGAGTTGAATTCCGCAGGGAAATGATCTTCAAAGATGTTTGAGGGATGAAGTTTTCTTCAGAAAATGTCGTTCATAATCATGACTCGTAATCATCACTTTGCAAGGTTAATGCCTTTCCACTAATGAAGCAAGCAATTTGGAAAATTGATGATTTTGGAAATGAATCTAATTTATTGAAAACATCTGAAATCTTGAAATATTTTACGAAGCTTAAAGTCGATGAATGACAATAATTCTTTAATGTTCTTTAAGAAAGTACATGTACGCTGTGACTGACATTCATATTTCTAATAAAGTATAATCGTAGATTCTTGATAATTAAAACAATCGAGTTGATAATAGCGCATGAAGCAAATGTAATGAAATCAATTAATAAATCAGGTAGACATCATTAAACAGAAATTGATAGCAAGAATACCTCTAGAATGGAAGTGAAGCTTCTTACAATAGTGGCACAAAAATCGCACGTTCTTTCGCTTAGATACACTTGTCAACGGCTGTATCAATGGGTTAGAATCAGTCACATGTACAATTCTAGGCTTTGTATTGGTGGTTCATGCCCCAACTTAGTTCCCTCGTCAATATCCATTCTAGTCAACTTCATATAAACAAAAATCTATTTCTATGTACAGAAGTGTGCAAATTGTTCATTGACAGCATTAACATGCACATGTACTTATGCTGTGCACATGTGTACTTGGAAGACAGGTCTTCAATTCAAGTTACTATCGTGCGTGAAGAGAAAGAGCACTGCTCGTTTTTCTTTCCAAAAGCACGGGAAGTACTCCTACTAATCAGCTGAAATTTAAACATGTGCTTATCATGCTTTCATCATCACCTGGTGAAAATTTCAAATAGGGTATAAATATATCCTTAAAATATTTTTTCCGGAAGATATACTGATTTTGATGCATAACATATTATGAAAAAAATCAAGTGACGCAAAAACGACCTTTACGAATAGATCAAAACTATAGGTACCGGAAGTCTAGGTCATTACCAGTTCAGATTCTTGATTGGAGGTCGGGTATGTTTTGAAGTTATATTTCAAACGTAATATACTACTTATATGAAGAAAACACATTTGGAACTGATTGCCGTCAAGAGAATTAACTACTTGACCGATTTCTTTCAAATTCATTTGATTAATTTGAATGTACTTAAAAATATTCGCACAGTTGTTGTTCTTGGCATTTTTTATCATGTTCAGGCAAAAATTGCAAAAAAAGTGGTTTGCATTTTTCTCAAAAACTACTCGAAGGACTTTGAATAAATTTCACATTACAATTTCAAGTACAGAAGTTTCAAGTACGCTATATTTTTCAATTGTTTTCATTTTGACCATCTGTGCACCAGGGTTGGAAACGGTCGGATTTTGGCGGCCAGAGCCAAGCCGGCGTGATCAAAACCAGCCGGCCGAACCGGCTGGCTCGGCGGCTGATGTAGCTAAAAGCGGCTGAAGCCTGGCCGGCGTCTCTCTATAGCCTAGTGGTAAAGGCTGACAGCAGATCAATTCAGGTCTGCGTACATGCATCATCACACTGACGCATTTGTACACCTGACGCAGACTGTACAGTAGAAGTATGCTGTAGGAGGTTCTAATGACGATTAATCGCAGCTTCTGGCTTTATATCAACTTTAGTAGCATTCTATGCTCTTAGGTACGTAGGCCTACATTCATGCAGATGATCAGAAACAACAGTTTGTTGTCGTTGTGGAAGTTTTACAATATGAAAATTGAATTAGCTGCAGTAGACGCTTTGAGATGACTGATATTTTAATGTTTGTCAATGTGTCAACTGAACCCACGTTTCGAGATCCTATGAAGCTCTTGAAATCTTAAATTTACTGACAATTGTCAGAAATCAGCGTCTGATCTTGAGTCAGTCTTGAGATTTTGGCACTCTAAAGAGGAAGATTCTTTGGGTGCTTACCCAAGAGTGAAAAACTGACCATTACACACTAGAATCCATACGCCCCTGCATGAAAAGAAAAAAAATTTAAGCTGTGATCTAAAAGCTGATGGATGACCGCATACATTTTCCTAGTAGCTCGCAGAAATTTTTTAAAAGTCATGAATTTATGCCATTATTATACCTTAATCTTCAAGGGTATTTGAGGATCTGAAAGCGATGAAATCACAACAATTCTAAAATTAAAAACATCTTTGTTGCACAATGTTTGAGCTGAGTGTAGTCAATTATTTAGTTTATCAATCAATGGTCTCATTCATTTGAGATCTTACAGCTTTTCCTAATTCGATCAATTAAGGGAATGAGCTCAATAATATTTCGAAAAATCAGCTCATTAGCTGATTCTTATAGGTGATAGTGGGAAATTTGCTAAAAACGTGCTAAACTGTCCAACTCCATACCAGAAACCTAGAAAAGACACACACATTTTCACATTTTAAAAGACTTTTGCCAAATAGTCTACTAAAATTGTTTGTGATATAATTTCAATTATTTAAGCCACTTTGAAGAGCAGTGAACAGTAGAAATTCTTGACAAAACATCACTCAAACCGCTTCAACGCTCTTTTCATCTCCTCTCGATGAATTAAGTATGGCCTTCAGCTAAACAAATGGCAACTACCCAACTCCTTGAAGATGACATTGTCAAATTAACAAGTGTTAGTAGGCCTAACCTTCAATTCTGAGAAATTTGTGAGGAATCTAAGAAAAAACATGCTTGGATTTCCTCATTTAATAGCAACAATGAGTGACGGAAGGACTGATGAGTTTTCTCAATAAAAAATTGCAATGCATTTTTCGGCGTTGCTTCTAGATGGGACTTATCATTGCTTTGAAATGATAATATTTGCTTTCAGTGATTTTACGTGTAGTTAATTTTTATCGACCAAGTAAGTCAGTGATCACTTTACAATAACTGCGCAGTTTTCGTTGGAATCTGACTGCATAATCTCAATTAGTGTGTCGATGACCAACCTACAAACTCTGATCCGGCATGTAGGTGAGGATTCAGGTAGCATAGCGAATCCCCCATTAACATGCCATTACGAGCATGTATTACGTACTTGTGAAAACGAGATTAAAGTCCAGAATTGGACCCAGTATTAGATTGCTGCCCTTCTAATTTTATCCAGAAGTATTCATGTTACAGCTGCAGGATAAGTATGGATGTGTGTAGGCCTACTTATGTTATGGCACGCTCCAGTATTGTTGTGTCTTTGCAATAAAAGCTTAGATAGAAATGCATACATATCTTTGTGATAAAACACCTTTGTTAATGACACAAATATGACAAAAATGCGAATTTGCTATTTAGTAATTGTATTGCCTTATATTGAAAGTGCATGCACCGCAGACATTATTTTGAATGTAGTGGAATGTAATTTACCTGCATTTTGAGTGCACACATACTGTGGCAAATCTGAAATTGATGAATGAAAGCTTTAGCAATTCAGTTAAATTTTTCAAATGCACTTGTAGGAGATGCATGTTGATGCTTCACTGAAAAAGGTGGCTGCTCTGTTCTTGTTGACCGTGTAGACTAAGGGTCATTCTAAGAAAATTGATCTTGGGCGTTGGGTTCCACAGACTGACGCTCGGTCTTAAGTTTATACCAATATTAGAACCGACCTTGCTGAAACACCGCATGATCAATGAATGCATTCGGTCAGATTGAATGATCATTTCAATTTCAATTGAGTATTAAGGTAAATTTTGACAATGTTGTCGATTGAGATTGCGCAAAAGAATTTGATATTAGACAATTCATATTAAGTTCATTGCATCTGATGATAATAAGGAAGTTCTACTTTTATTTAAAACTTATGTAGGCTATATTGCCTACGAGATAGCAATTATGTAATACATCAATTAATCAAGTCTAACGAAGCATCAAGTAAGTTGCGGTCGACGAGTAAGTTGCGCACATTGACACAGGATTCGTAGGACATGCTGATACAGATAACAAAAGCTATTTTCTGTCTACTATAGTACTTTGTATTTAATTTGGAAAGTATTCAAGAAATGTAATTAAGTGGTTTAATGTAGTGTTATCAAGTAATCTCAGACAACTGCAAATCAGTTTTTCTAGGCAAAATCCAATTAAAAGATTTTGACGAATGAAGAAAACGCTAATTGTAGAAAGGACATACGAGTATTACATATATCTAAAACATAGAAATAGAAACTAAAATCTTATTTCTGTGTTTAACACGCCCACTGGAAAGACCAAGCAGTCATTTTGACCCCAAGTCGGACTATTCTTCGATGAAGAAATGTATTAATTTTTTTTGGCGTTGTCTTTATTAAGAGTTTTAATGCAATACGCGATTGTCGTCATATTGGTCATTTTCAGAAAACCACAAATTTTCCTGTGTCGATCAGCATCTCAATCGGACTAGCTGCATTAAAATCGGCATCCTTTCCAGCTAAGTTTAGTCCCTTGGGCGGTTGGTTCATGATTTTCGATTTGATAGTTGAGGTTTGATTTTCTATCGTAGGGTCCCAGCTCAATCTGCTTGTCTCTCTCCTATATAAAGCAATCAATGTAGCTATATCTGTTGTGGTGTTTACATTGCATGCACATTGTACAAGAATAAATGATATTGAATGGTTGTATCGTCATGAAGACAAAATCAGTCATTATGACATGTAGTTAACAACTTCGGTTTCAGTTTATCCTTTAATTTTCTCATTTTGCAAAAATATCTGATGCTCACTTGCAATCTCTGGTTGATCGGCTGAATATTTTTGCTTCCGGTTGCTTTCAATCGCTTTTCTTCAGTTTTTGCATTTTGTTCCCCATAGTGCTTGAAAATTGAATTGAACTGTTAAAGAAGATTCTTGACTTTCCGTAACGGTACTGAAATTTCGCATGAGAAATTTTCGCACAATTATGTCTACTAACGCTTGTGGATAGTTGTTCATCAGAATTTGAGTGAATTGTTTTATTTCTTGTGGAAAGAGTTCCCTATTAGACAAGATATTGCAAGTACGAAGCAGGTACGTTCGAACGACTATTTTATGCGTGTCTGGTTCAAAGCTGTTGTAATCGAGACAAAGAAAGGCACGACAGTTGATTCTGTCGACTGAGGTTTGAAATTGTGTGCCATTTCTCTTCACTAGAACATCAAGGAAGCTTACTTACTCACTTTATACTTCACAATGATTTCATTTATTGACTTTATTCATGCCTATCGCAAAGCTTTTTCATCTTGTTTTGATATTTTAATTTTGTTTGAATTATCTGTAAATACTTTAATCTGCACATCTCCATGAAGATGGATGATGCTTGCATCCGAAGCGCCGGTCAGAATTCTATTAAAATGGCTCTCAAAAATAGTGCTGAAATTTTTAAATCAATAAACATATAATATACAAGTGAGAGGTTCACCGGCATCAATAAGGCTAACCACGAAGTTCTGTGAGATATATATCGGCCTTCATACACAGACAAATGGTCACAACGATTTGTTGATTATTCACTAAAACTGATGCCATAGCATGCCGACGTGTAAAATAGCACATTGTTCAGATTGTTTTCATCTTTTCGGAACCTCATTTGATAATAATGCAGTACATTTGGTAATAATAATAGTTCAATCAGGATTTTAATAGCTTTTATATAGAGTTCTAAGTAGCTTACCTGTACTTTCCGTCTTATTATGTACATGTAAATAGGCAGAGGACCACTGGACTAATGAGCCCACCAGCAATTTTCTGGTTCTCAGCAATTGTTATTTTTTTGTACTTGATTTGAACCTATATGTATTTCCTGTTTTTCAAATGACATGCATGTGTTTTGTATCTAATGGAGGTTGAAAATGAAGTTTGTAACCTGCAACTTCCATGATTTCGTAATTTGAAAGGTAGAATAATAGCCCCTGAATAGGTCAAGATAGTATCTATTTTAAATGAATACGTAATTGATAATGAATTCATTGCACATTTCATGCCATTCAAACACACAAAAGTGTACTATTCCCGTAATCTATTGAAGCGAAATGTCAGATATTGTTCATGAGTCTATTGCAGACCCCTACAGTAGTAAAAATTGCTATGATGCTTTCGTAACTGAGAAAATGCTTGAAAAACATGTTTAAAACGAAAAATCATGTTATTTACTTGTCCAAATCCGAAAAAGGCATATGATATACCAGCCCTGGTCACAGAAAGAGCAACATTTTGATATTACGAATATGATATGATTGATACTAGTCCACAAACATTCCATGCAGATGTTTCATGTGCGATGAAAACAAGCATATGAAAAAGAGCAGAATTTGTTCTTTCATTATCACGCACAGTCCTGTATTACACATGTTGAAAGATAACTCATGAAGCATAATCATCATCAATGGATAAGTCCACCCACACAGTTATAAGTGAATCGTCCACACCTGCAGCAGTTTTATATTCTTCAAACTTTGATTAAGCTCATCATGCAGACGACAAAAAAATAAGTTCTATGAAAAAGTATTCTTCTCTACCATCTCACACCTAAATTTGGCTTGACAAAAGAATTCTCTAAGGGTGTAAACTGTCGACGTCTGGGGAAAACCAAAGAAAGATTTCGCTATCTTACTTCAACAGTCATTCTCTTTATCGAATTATGATATTTCTTATCCTGTATTGTTTTCCTTTTAATAGCTGATGTTAGCTGTCAGAAAATACTGTTATTGTAATGTCGCTAAAGATATATTTTTGCGCATCTGCTTTTTCTATGAAGATTTCTGAGGAAATTATCTGTTATTTCACATGCGTGATTGATGTACATTGTATATCAATGACATTGCGGTAAGATATGCATCCATCTGAAACCTACCAGAATGGATGATGCTATATTATCTAGGTTGATTCAATAAAGGAATCGATCATTGAGAGTCTCTACGGGGTTTGTCAATTAATGTTTTGAACGATGCTTTAAAAGCCTGTTGGTACAGCACCCGAATAATGGTGATTGATAGAGAGTGATCTTTATATATAATCCTATATAATATCCTATATAGGATATAATCCTATATCCTAAAAAGCAACTGAATCCGAATATTATAATTTTGTCAGTCACTAGAATCATCGTTAAATCGTAGAAATTTTCTTTGGCTGTTTCATATGACCATACAAGGACTACTATAATTTCTAGATGTTGTAGTAGTCCTTGGATCATTCTAAGGACTACTGAAGGGACTACTACTACTCATTCTAAAGGGTTATACTTGTATTTCGTTCATTTGAAGGTCAAATTTATAACCAGTTAAACTTGAATGTCAAAAGAAATGATAACATCTGCATAATTGTAGCTAGCATTTCCAAGTTCTATCGAATAGTTGGTAGGCACCATCTAACTGAGGAAAAATTCTGCCTGCCCTCCCCCCCCCAAGCGGCTTGCACTATCTGTATTCCAGTGGACAATTGCTGGGATGTCCGGTGAAGATCTATAAAGTTGATGTACACTTCGACTGGATAGATCTTCGTAGGACTTCCCGATGCTCACCCGCTAGATCCGATAGTTCAAGCCGTTACGGGGCCGCTAGGATCTATCCAAGCATTAGGACATTAGTCAAAGTCATCAATCAATAAATTGCAATTAATCGGGTTCATCAATCAACAAAAGAGTTTCCTTTTTTTCGGGTTCCTCAAAAGAGAAACTTTGCATGGATGACTTTTTTAAGTGAGAGATTTTAAAATTCCTGCAAATATCCGGCGCACTTTCTTCGCTGCTTGATAAAGCGGTCACTACTGCAGTTTAGTGCACCCTCTATGAAAGAGACGGAAACGCGCCTACTGCAGTTTAGTGCACCCTAAAACAACGGCGCATTCTCCCGCAAACGATGACTACGCACATTACACCGAAGCGCGCGCTCGGTGTAATGTGCGAAGACGAAGACACACGAAGACACAAAGACACTCATTTATAACTAGGGAAGAACGAACGGCATTCATTCTGTTGATTAAATCATGTTGTTCTCACATGCATTTTAGGGTGCACTAAACTGCAGTAGGGGTAAAAGAGGGTGCACTAAACTGCAGTAGGGGTAAAAGAGGGTGCACTAAACTGCAGTAGTGCCATAAAGCGTAAACACACAGGTTTGAAGCTGTATGCCTACTCTGTGTACGACAATTCTCATACTGGGGATTCTGATATGATGAACTTGAATTTTAAATGCAGTTGTGATGATGCCTGAGGGGAGATGCGAAGTCGGATTTGTAAAAATTAAATACATGTTTGGAGTCGTAGTCCTAAAATTTATTTCCGACTCCGCATCCCTGATTGAAGTCAATGCATAAGACTTACCAATTGGACCTATTGATAAATTATTTCAGGTGTATGAAATCATGCAATAGAAGACATCGGTGTTTGGCAGAATAGGAACAATGAGGGCTGCATCATGATCAAAAACCAATGATCCAGTATCCTTAGAAATCAATTTATGCGAAAGTGTGTGAAGAAAAAAATTCACCTAAAAACATCACTATCTAGATTTCAATCTTGAGTCCCAAAGGGATAAATACGTGGTCCGAGCATGTTTCATGGGATCCTTCATCATTTCAATTAGTTAAAAAGGGGCGCTGCATATACATAATTGAACAATTTTTGAATAGGCATAATCCAAATGATGTTCAACTTGTGAGTGAATGGATTGATGTACATGCAATGTCCTACTTGAACCTTTGTATATAGAGTGAGACTATTTTTCAAAGGGTAGATCTTTCCAATTTCTAGCGCTCTGTGATATTCAATAAATTTCATAATTTTATGCGCAGAGATTACATGCTATTCGAACATTGAAAGCTTTTCTGGAATATGATCATTTGATACTTGGATACATTCCTGCACTGCTCTTGTTGCTCCACTTCTGCTGTATTTGTCAACACTTTTGATATTCTCTCAACGTGTATCAATACTTTTAATAGAAAAATGGAAAAATGTCATTGTTGAGGACATCCATGGTAGATACTTTTTATGAATAACACTGATTTTTCTTCGTTGAGAGGGCTATTAAACTTTTCCAGAAACGTGAATTCGGCCGAAAATGCATCACCTCCTGCATGATTTAATCCCTAATTGACTCATTCAGATCAACTACGTCATCTTTATGTTATGGCTGCTAGGGCGACTGTTCGGACTTTTTCCAAGGGCTTGTTTAAAACTGATTTAATTGAATGATGACCCCTCCGAATGGTGAATAACGAATTATTTTCTGTTAAAGTTCTCTACATATAGATGCACCTTCCCTGTCAAATGTGCATTTGGGTTTGTTTAAAAAGCAGTCAATATGAGCATCAAAATTTAATACTTGCTAATATTTTCCAAAGCAGGTAGGAGAAACACTAAATTACCATGAAGTAATATTTACTTGACTTAGCCATGACTACAGAATCTCTCTCCCTTTCTAGTCGCGAAGGACTCCAAAGGGTTAATTGATTCGACTGTCACACGATTTGTGACCTCTTCTTTATTGAAATGAGCTTCAAAAATTGGTAGACATGGTCGTCTTTACATGCATGGTGCATCTCCGTCGGAACACTATATACGAGTATATTTGTCTATCATCTACGGCATTGGCTGTCTCACTGATTGAATGGTTTCGCTGTTATAGGATGATGCATGCAACTGGTCCGTGCTTGGAGTTTTGGACAGTTGGGCTTCAGATTAATATTTACGGGCTCCGCCCGAACTTTATCTAACGAGTACGGACTGGGCATCAGCCGAGAAATTTGGCCAGGTTTCCACTCTGATAACATAGTATTGGCAGATATTTATTTACAGATCACAGACTGGTCAACCTGCTTGTCACTTTCAACCAGCTATTTAATTTAATTTATCCTTTCATCCGCTGGAATTGACTCAGCATTTTTATTGTGTTATATCACTTGCTGCGAATTCATCAAGGGACTTTGCAAAATAGTTAGCGTAAATAGAAATTGGACAATCAATATAAATTCAATAGGCCTTTTCTTGTGTATAATAACATTCGTAGTTTCGTCCTTTTCCGCTCCTTAAATCTAATTCTATCATCTTTACTTTTTGAAATTGGTTTCATTGAGGCTGCACATAAAAGATGTGCATAATCTAATTTTGAAGAATCAATATCCTTGCCCTGCAAAGAAGTAGAACGACTTCCCAAGCCTTCGAAGAACAAACAAATTGTGAGATAAACATAATTTTTCTCCTATCCATCAAATAGAAAATAGCCAGTTGATCAGTCAACAGAAACGTCATTATGAATAATTACTGAAGAGTAGGCGTTAAGTTACGTTCTCCTTTCCAAGCAACTTTTAAATATATTTGATCACTCTTCATTAAATATGGCGACTGACAGGGGAAATGTAAAAATTCGTGACAAAACCATGCAACGGTTGAGTAACTAACTAACAAGCATGCCTAATGAGCAAACATGCTATCCGTAGTTGCAGAAGCCAACATAAATAAATTTGTACTGGTGTAGGAATTGAAGTCACCATAAAGTTAAGTCTTAAAGCCACGGATGCGGAACCGGAACCTCAGGAAAACCCCAGGTTTCGGTAAATAATCTGAGACTTGTGTTGAATGGATGCGTAGATACGGCAAAAGCCGGCGGCCGGGCCGGTTTAGTAACGCCGGCCGCTAATTTTGAAGACCGGCCGGTAAAATTAATTAGACCCATGTCGATCGTTCAGCAGATTAAATAAACAGCATGTAAGTGTAACATAATTTGAGAGTATCTACAATTGTACACGTATGTTTTGTGACATAAATATTGCGATTGCTCTTTAAACAGCTAGAAAATGATTACTGGCAACTATGCATACACATGTAGTTCAAAACCTACTTTATTAATGATGTAGTTTCCAGAATCCTATGTTCTAGATTGTATAAATTTTGTAAGCATTGTATATTCCTCAGCCTATCTATTGTAAAATTATTCCAGGTCATGAATAATTTCAATACATAACACGTGACGCTTATATATATATATAAATATATATATATATATGAATATAAAGCCACAAGAAAATCAAAAGCTAAAATACCCTGCCAATCGATTTCTACCGCTTACCGGCTTGTCAAGGCAGAAATGAAGTATATTTGACATATATTTTGCCTAAGTGACAAGCCGCTATTCATATTATTTCCATTTTACATTTTATTAATTATATATATATATATTATTTCATATATATATATATAGTTAGCAGTACGCGATAAATTTTGATTGACGTTGTACAGAGACACACTTAAATGAAAAATTGATGACAAGTTTGGCGGGCTCATTGTTCCAGACTCCTTCACGTCAGCTCGCGGTCATCAATGTAAACTCAAAATGTCTGACTTTAAAGTGTAGGCCTAGTGGACAGAGTTCGCAAATGACATCACAAATCACTGGAATTACCTCACAAGTGAAGAAGTAAATCTAACTTCAGTGAATCATTTCAAATCAAGTTTGCACGTCGCAGACAAAACATTTCGTAACATCAGCACTAAGTCATTGATCAAATAGTTCATCTTAGGACTTTCATCCGATAGAAAATTATATTGGAATTACATATGAATGATATTGTTAAAATATATTGGAACCTAGAATTTGATGACCGCCAAAGCTTTCTCGTGGAAGTGGTATATGCATAAACGCATATATTATCATTGTATCGATATTATTATTACATTGCGTTTGGGTCATCTTTTTGATTATCTGTTTTCAATTTGCTTGTGTTTGATTGGCTTTAAAAATGTAGTTAACATCATCAAAAATAACAAAATAGGTCTGCAACTCACTAGAATAGTAAATAAGTCATTACGCGTATTACTGCTCATCGCACAAGATATGTTATCAAAGTGCGAATAATGAATAATTGCATCGCATAATATTGTATTGTAATACCATGCATACATGCCAGTGGGCCTATTATATCATGCATTCAATGAACTCTATCTGCAAATTCACACAGTCTAATGGCATAACTGACGATCAAGGCCCTAACCAACTGGTACAGATGCGCCAGCCACCGCCCCATCCCCGATCGGTGGTTTTGAATATGAATGCCACCGGCCCGGCCTCGGCCGCCAAACACCGGGCTGGTTCTAACCCCGCTATGCATCATCATTTAGAAATTCAAAGTAGTAGTAGGTTATAGAAGTTTCGCATCTAAAATTAAGTTCAGTGTCAGTTCATCTATGATTGAAAAATCAATGATTATGTGATAGAACTTTAAAGCTGAGCGCGATTTTAGACTTGCAAGAAAATCTTTAACGCAGTGACAAACAAAAATTGATTCTTCTCCTGGAATAGTTACTGTCCATCACAAAGAATAATCGTGAGAGTTAGTTCGCTAAATTGAGAATTTATTAGGCCTACCACGAATTTGTCATTTAAAAATGAGTGCTTTCTGAAAAATCATACACTGATCATATTTTTTCTCAGATGATCATGAGAATATCATTAAGTCTACTACATGCAGATGAGTGATGACACTAAAGATTTCCATCAAACTCGAGCGTTTAGTTTGCATTTTGGTGCTCAGCTTATTTACTCTGACATCGAAGACATCCAAATTCAAGAAATGTGTGTACTTTGCATGCTGGAAAACTATGGGAATCAGAGCTTTAAATTTATATGATGCTTTCATTCTACGTCTGTGGGAAGGCCTTGTAGAATTGAGAAAGAATTCTTCTTCGTGAGAATTTGATGATCAGTCGGTAATACATTCTATGCTGGCAACAATGTTCCTGATTTCTAAGTCAAATGAATGAATTTTTACTGATTTTCAATGTTAAGATAGCATATTTTGGAAATTCTGAAAGATCTGAATTAGGTATTTAGAAAATATTGCTGATGCTTTATTAGCCGCAACCCAGACCTCCAACAGAACCCAGGCTATGACATTCAGTAAGTAATAGCATGTCGCGGTAGCATCACATGTGCTATATCATGTGCATGAACAAATTGTACTTATTTGCATGCATAGAAATTGACAACAATAAAACCTCTAGAATGGAAATTAAGCTTCATGCAATGCAAAATAACGGCACATAAATCGCACGCATTTTCACTTAGATGCACCTGCCAATGTCTGTATCATTGGGTTAGAATCAGTCACATGAGTAAATCGAAGCTTTTAATTGGTTCTTCATGCCCCAACTTAGTTCCCTCGGATGTGCCGCGACCTTGAGTCAATTTACATTCTAGCGAACTTCAGGTAAACTGTTTATTTCTATGTTTGCATGTACCAACATTATATTTGCTCGATGACTAATATTTTATATAAGTTTAAATGTGTCTACGTGTAATGAAATTAGTAATAAGTAAGTGAAATTCTATGGCAACTTGAATTATTACCGCATTTTTCTAGTACAAGTCTCTGGTGTATTAGAAAACATTCGTGTGCATTATTAAAGCATTCGTGTATTGAAAAATCTACCTGTAAATTCTAATAATGTGATTCATAATCTTCCACTGCGTAACTTTGGCTACATTTGGTAGTAGAGCGAGGTTAATCATCTTGGCATGCTTTAATAAGCTATTTAGAAAGCATAACACAAAATAGGATAGTAAGATTGGAATTAATTCGCCTTAGAGAGCGAAAAAATTGAGTTGATGAAGCAGTGAATCGGGTGAAAAATATAGGAGAAATATCAAGAAAATAATTTTCTCACATTGGATATAATTCACACATGCTCTGCTACCAAATGTAGCCAAAATTAAGCAGTGGAAAATTGTAAGATCACTTTATTAGAGTTTGCACTCAGATCTATTTAAATTTAAATGCAATATCCTTTAATACACCAGAGAGTTGTATTAGAAAAAGTACGGTAATAATTCAGGTTGCCATAGATTTCACTTATACTTGTATTAGATAGGAAAGAAGAAAAATAAGTGCACATGTGATAGGAGTATACATATCAACATCTTGCCTCATGATCTCTTAGTTCAATATTGAGCGACTTTGTCGACATTGTCAAAACATGTAGGTGTGCACCTTGTGGGGCGAGGGACTTTAATGTAATAGAATCTTTAAAATAGTTTCTTTACTTGACGCACAGAGAATGAAACAGCATTTGAAATTTGAACAACAAAGTCGAGACTTATTTATTTAATGCTCGAAGTTTATCAATTACGAACTTTAATCAAGGGATTTCGCTTCGTTTAGAGTACATTTTGTAGCCTATTCTACAGAGCATGCATTTGATATCCTTACAAGACGGTTATAGAAATAAAAATGCTCGATACATGTGCAATGTCGCTCATAGTAGATATGAATCTCACACAAAGGATTTGATTAAATTTCACTTCATTCACTACAGATAAGAGAAATTGCTTGCTTAGTGTCCGGTGAGATGTAAATGCTGATGATAATGATAATTATAACGAATGATTCGTTCCACATTCGCATTTGTTCGTGATTTATATCAAAACAGCATGGTTTGAACTTCCATTATTAATAGATAAACGATAATTTTTGAATCAGAGAAACAAAATTTAGGCCCAACGCTCCGAGCTTTCTCTCCTTCTCAAAGTCGTGTATGGACAACAATCGTGTCGCTGCATAAGATCATGGCCGTTAGATCAGACCCCATATCAAACTCAGTCATTTTGATGATGAAGGCCTACAACTGAATCGAGTTTCATTCAACATCGCAATAAGGGAATCTTCTCATTGGTCAAACATTTTCAAATTGAAAATTGGTATTTTGTATACTTTCACTGCAAATTGGCGATGACATTGGCTTTCAATTTTTTACATCTTCTTTTCATTGATTTGTCGATCATGATTAATATCAAATACCGGTACTTGACAGACTCTTCTGATTTTGCGACAAAATATACAATTGTGAATAGTCAATTGCTGCAACCATGCAAGGAAAAATAACTAGGCATCGGGAGAAAAGGTTTTTGGCCTGAAGTCTGGTTCTAACCTTAGACGGCCTTTTTTGAAGAAATCAACCTTTTCTGAAATTTTGCGATTAAACTGGAATTTGTAGCAACATATTAAAAAATATCAACTTTCGAGCATAATATCAAAAATCACGGGTCATAGACAAATCTTAAAGCCTTGGAGAACATTCCTTGGAGCCTAGGAAATGACTTTGGAGGCATTAACGAAATATAAAGCTGCCTTTATCTGAGAATAGAAAATCACGTGTTCAGAATCACATGAAGGGAATCTGTTGGCAAATGCATCGAATGGAAGTGCAGTTGCTCGAATGCATAGAGTAAGTGTATTAGGTAGAGTTGCAACTCAGCATTTATTAAGTCCCCAATTTGTATACTCTTTCGATTTCATTAGATGAACTAGAATTGAGACCCACTACAACATATGAGATATGAATTTGCACTTCTGCAGAAATGTACTCGAATTTGACTGATTATGTATGATAGCAATGCAGAAGAAGGAAAAGTGATTTGCAAATTCTCTATGTCATGACAACCTTGGACAGGTAATATGGTTTGTTAAACTAACAACTCGATGGGTTGCCATTAAAGCTCAGCCTTTTATGACAAGATTATTTTCTTAAGTGCAATCATATCACAAACTACCTGCCACTGAAAGAGCAGAGCATCATAATCAAGGAAACTGATCACTAAACTGAGAGCCAATTAATTTCTCGTAAGAGTTCGTTTGCCAAACAGGAACTTTTACAAGCCTTCATATACTTGAAAAAGAAAAGTGGTAATGAATCAGTTGTTCATGAGATATCAGATATAATGGAGAAAAAGTTAAATGAAAAATTGAACCCATTTCTAGATGAACTAGTCCGATTGTCTAATAACGTAACGGAGCTGTTCCAAAAGTATATGTGTATGTTCCAAAAGTGCTACTAATTGTCATTATTAATCACAAGCTGACATGGAACTCTCATATCAACTACGTTTGTAAAATTGCTACAAGACGTCTATATGCTCTTCGACTCCTGAAAGTTAATCTTCTGCAGATCAGCTAACTGTCATCTACTATGGAGTCGTGTGGTCTATTCTGGAGTATGCCTCTCCATCATTTGTATTTCTCCCTTCGGGAATTAGTAGTGACCTTGAGAGACTACAGCGACGATGTCATCGTCTAATATATGATTTATCTGTTGGAGAGAAATGCTCATGTCAGCGATTTCCGCATCTGTCCGAACAGCGAAACCGTTTTGCTCAGGAACTTTTTGTTAGTGCTTCCACTGAAGAACACCATGTGCTCCACTGCATCATTCCACCACAATCCCAAAGATCACGACGGTACATTCAACCAGCTGCATCTACCTCACGATTTCAAAATTCATTTGTTCCGTTTACTGCCGCCTTGATGAATGGACTTGCATCATGACACTTATTTCTCCCGTTTTTTCACTTTTTTGCATACTTTCCAAACCATAAATTTTTGTACTTTGCATGATTTTCAATATGATGAAATATTAACATTACTTACTTATACTTACTTACTATCGCAATCAACTTTAAAAGATGTAAATGGCTTCACGCTACCATTCAGATCCATGAAATGACACCTTATGAGTCATAAAATCATGCCGCTGAAAATTAAACCAAAAACATGACATTTTAGCCAAGAAGTTCTCAATAAGAGCTCAACTCTTCCTTGAAGACTTGCAAGAACTTGCATTATAATGCAGCTCATGGAATTTCCTTGATCATCAGCTTAATTTCCACTTAATCAAGATGGCTGTCAGCAAATATCAAAATACAAAAATTTAGCTTTTCAAAAACTGCTCAAATAATTTTTTGGACCGCAGGAACGTAATCTCCGTAAAATACTGAATCCTTTTATATGATATTTTCATTGTATGCAGATGCTTTTTTGAGTCGACTACATGCTTACTCCATGTTCGAATGATTCTTTGATCGAAAAAATTTCCAAGAAGCTATAAAGATCTATGATAAAATTGAATTGATTACTCATATTCTTCGAGACGTCTTCCAAAACAACAGCTTTTTTGCAACAAGCGTGAAATGCCTTTTACACTCTGCGAAAAGTTTCCGAATGCATTTCAGCTGTGATGGTAAGCTTGAAAAAATTCTCTGAAAAAAACATGAAGGTATTGAACCAAACATTGTGACTTTATGTGATGGCCTTTTTTTATGGTCGCCTTTTTTTATAATTCTTGCTTATTTACTATATAGACAGTTTGAACAGAAAAAAACGTACACTGTATTAATAACTAATGTTTTCTGTTTTTAACAGTAACGTTATCAATCCTGTCATTGTGACATCAACAAAGGTAGTTAATTTTCTTACAGCTTGCATTGTTGTGTACAGCTTACAGTGTAGATAACTTTGTGGACAAAATAGAAAAAAAATGTCCTAAAGAATTGCAGAAAAGAAGGAATATACGTCAACCAAGTTATACAAGTAGGCTACATAATACATTCGCAATGGGAACCATACGATCGCTTTTCATAGAATCAGCTCCTTTTCTAATATGATAGTAATACGTCCTAATAGTTACTTTGTGCGCATAAATATTTGATGAAGAGTATTTCATAATTCTGCTAATACACCAGAATGCGCCTTTTGCATCTTAGTGACTTCACATATTGCAGCATGAGATTTTCAGTGATGATGCACGTTGTTATTATCTAAATAATTTGCGTGCACAAGCTTTTGATTACATTGCAAATAATCCCAAATTTGTCGCATCCTTTCGATGTTTGAGAAGGACAGATTGAAAAAATATTTTTATCGTATTGTAAACATAATCACATCCAATTTTCCAATTTTCAGATGAAACCGTCATACTTTTTGAAAATGTTGGCGTCATAGACGGATTTTAGATTACATGTATCTCATCATCATCTGAAATGGTGGTTAGTCTGCTTTGTATGAGGATGTCCAAGTGCTAACCGGAAATGAAATATTGAAAGGTTGAATCCATATTCGATATGCAAGTCATCATTTCTGATAAATTTCTCTCGCTTCTTCATATGTTATGAATTTTTATGCAGAGAAAATATCTCTAGGCATGCGTCCAGAAAATGGCTTCACATTGATGAGATGTCTGAATCCAATATACGAAAAGCTGAAAACAACTATTTATAAAACGCCTCTTTTCCGTTTGCTTCATGAGTTGATGTAGCGCAGTTCTAGTTAGTTATTAAAGGGATGTTTTGAAGGTAATTATAGGAAATTGAAGGTAATTTGAAGGTAATTGAAGGAAAGTTAGTGTTGTCGAAGTGCAAAGAATACAATATAGATAAGATGGCACTAGTCTGTGCTCTAACTCAGGAATTTGATGTCCTTGCTGGTATTACTAAAAATTCCACATATAGGGCCTACCGCAAATATCAATCAAAACTTGCTGGAGATATGAGCAGCATTTCCACATGCCTGCATCCTCAAGTTCATTGAACTTGTCGGAAGAAGCATTGCAATGACAATTTCGTGTTGGATAGACAATCTCTGTTTCGACATATTGGACATAATGACATCGAATATTAGAATGTAATGTTCTTAAAAGTACTTCATAATTTTTATTTAGAAACATGCATAGTATTCATGCATCCTTTGCATAGAAACATGCATCCTTTCTATTATTTTAAAACTTTGTCATGGATTATTTTTCACCTTGATAAAGCTCTCTGATGGAATTCATAAGGGACTTCTTCAAATATCTTTTCAGAAATGTATGACTAAATGTTCGAGTTTGTGATCTAACTTCATACTTTTAAGTTATTAAATATTGGACATTATGCAGCCTACATTGATGATGAGCATACTGCATGATGATAAAGTGGCAAACGAAGGGAAGACATTTAAGCGAAAAATAATTATGACAGTAACGACGAACTCGGGACGCAAGATTAGTAAGATGTAGAGCCAGAAGCTTACGTTGAGTGAAGACGCATTGACCACTTTGTTTTTGTCAATCATTTTATATGGATTTTGATAAGCGTTAGTTGAGCAATTATCGACTCCATCATTTTGATTAGAAGTGCACCACATGCTAAAGATAACAATAAACGTAGATTTCACTATTGAGCGAGCGCTTTCGAGTCGGTGCACTCATCTACAGGCATCATAAAATGGCAAAAAGCAAGTATCAATGCAATTTCAGGTGGAGCGAGTTAAAATCAACCCAATCCAATTCAAATAAAAACAATTCTTTTGATGTGCTTTGGTTGTTAAGTTCGCTTTTATTCTGTGTGATGGATTGTTTGATGAAAAGTTTTTCTGAAATTTTTGTGTCGTTCGAGCGCATTGTATTTTGAAGCCATCGTATGTTGATGGTTGAATGTGTGTCGAGATTTCTAACAGTGGACAACCTTTGATGTGTTCATTTATAGTGACGACGCGACTGTCCGATATAACACTTCTCACAGCGTTCACATTTAAGTTCATAAACCAATGAGGAGCACAAGCTTGAGGGGATGGTAACTTTACTTTTGAAAATTTGCTGGGTTTTGTTGGTACTGAAATAAGTTATGATCTTGGGTATATTCAAAATTCTGTTGACTTTATGAATTTCTTCAAATATGATTTTTCACATTCTTTAATGAAATGACCTCTTCGACACATTGTTAATTTGTCAAGCTCAGCTGTATTGTTGCAGTTGCATAACAGAGGCGCTATTTCTTGTCATATTCAGTAAACTCCTTCGATTGAAATTTACCAATGAATGCTCACTTCATATCACTACATTTTCAGTAGCAGAAATTAATGAATTGTATTTCATTACAAAGCAAAAAGCTGACATCAATTACATGGCTATCCTAATTTTCAATTTTTAAAACTGCACTGCTATATACGTAGAAAGCATCAAAAATTTTATGAATGTTGCCTTTGGTTGTTTTTCTAGCCTGAGGTATAAAAATGTACATACAAAGCTAATTCTGCTTGACCCATTACATGAAGAATACATTTTTTATTTAAAAGTTTGTACTAGGCCTTGTGATGTAGGCCTAGATGCGCTAAATGCATAATTTCACTTATCATCGCAGATATGCCATAAAATCTTAGTTGTGCAGTGAGGAAATCATCGTCTGCGGTTAAAGATAGACTTGAAAGTAAGTCACATCGATCGTAAAACCATGTTTTCTCGTAAAAGGATCTTCAGCGGTGTCACTAAATCTCTAGATGTCGGAAATTCATCAAATTTGTTTAAAGTCATGAAATCCATTAATTCATCATAACATAATTTTGACAAACCTTAGGAAGTAAACGAAAATGAAATATATTTAGGATAAAATGATATTTCTGATTAATGTTTGATTATTTTCAATAGAAGACATGACTTTACAAATGAAAACTAGAGTGAAATCGTAACTTATCCGAAATTCTATGAGCTGCTTTAATTACGGAAAATTTATCAGCAGATCGACTTAATTATTAAACTGGACTCGAAGTCACAATTCAGACTCAGAGAACGATCTGGAAAATCCCATCGTTAATAAAATTCGTCACGGTAAGATAACGTGATAAACAGAATGATATTTCTGCTGATCTAAAACAGATTTCAATCCCATTTTCGATCAGACATTTATATATTTTTTAGTTCAAGGGCTGAAAGTTGTGCAGAATATAATGATATTTTGAATTAGACGAAAGCACACTGAATATCGATATATTGTAGAATTTACAGCGAATTCATGAGATGAAATAAAAATGTAGAATATGCTATAGAAGTGAGATATTTTTTATGAAGTTTGATGCGTAATGCAGACGCAATAAATTGCCCTCTTCAGTTTTAATTGATAAGGTATTGGGTTGGCATCGAAAATAGCGGTGATACATATAAAATTTCAGTGTCATTACTTAATCTCACCTCCACTTTATTATCATTCTGTAAATTTCTCAATCGCCTTGTCATCAGTCATCTCATTCATTCTCTTTTGTATACATGTACGTGTTTGTCAATTGAAAAAAATAAATAAACGTTCTGATGGCAGGAAACCTTTATCATGGCATTCTTGCTTAAATAGATTCTCAAGAGAGTCAATATATGACTTTCATTCCGAGATATAATTTCATTTTCACAAAAAGCACATTTATCTAAAAAATACTAACGATTGAAATTTATCAAAGGAATAGAATAATTAATATGTTGTACAAATATTGTACTCAGCTCCTTCAGAAAAACTGATATTCATACAGAAACAATCAGTCTAAAGTAGTCTGTCAGAGAATGCGTCTTTTTGATGACAACATCGGACAATAACGCAGTTTTCATAGTCTTATAACAGCAACCGATTTCGAAAATGATGTGAGAGGAAAGCTATTGTGTTTTGCTCCGACAAAGTTATCCACAATCATCACTGGATGAAGGTTATAAGGAATTAAAAGATGAAATCATGAATTGAATGAAAACTTTTTATGCCAATTTTTATAATCGTAGAATGATTGTTTTTCTGACAAAGATAGGATTTCAAGCGGTCTGAAATCAAATATTGTACATTTAGACCTACAACAAATATTTCCTGTGATTTTGCAGCATATTTTGAAAGGACTGTCGTTTTTTGTTCCATGGGACTGGTATTTTCTGAAGCCGTTCAGGCCAGCGTCTTTATAAAGTCGGCCAATTTCGAACGTCACTGGCTGGTTTAGAGCAATATTTTGTTAATTTCTTTGTAACTTATTTCATGTAGTTCATCAGACTAACCACTGAACGGAACACTCATCATTTTGAATGATAGACTACACGCAGAATGTAGATCATTCACACTTCGGATATCAAATATCTGCTTTCTCATGAATTTTGGTCACTCAGCATTTTAAAGTGGCACATTATTATATTTCATGTGAATTCTATGAAATGAAGCGAAAGCAGATGGAACCATTTGATTGCATGAAATGGAAATGCAAATATATAATCGTATGGATTATTCACAGCATTGCGTGATTGGGAATTTGAAAGCCGCTGTTGGTGCGAAATTTCTACAATCATCCAGGATTTTTGTTTTGTATACTTAGTAAATCTTACGTAATTTTACGTAAAGGGGATTGTGTATTTTGGAGAGACTTAGATTTCTATTACCATGGCTCAATGCTGTCTCAGGAATATATAAAATATGATTCTCTTTAAGCAGGATTATTCAGAAGTTTCCGATCAAGACTTTTATTATAAAAATTTTCACCGATAAGACTTTAAAAGATGATATCATGCAAGTTGCTGATCAAAATATAGAAATACCGAAAAACATATTGAATAGAAATCAGAAAATCAGATGTTGATAAATTTGACATTATTCCTTGTTGTTCAATGGAGGTCTTAATTCTACTTTGATTAAAGTAGACTTATTTTAACATTAGACATAAGCAGCATTAATTTAGAATGAGAAGCCATTTTAATCAAAGATTTAAAATCTCCATTGAACAACAAAGAAGAGTGTCAAAGTTATCAGCATCTTGAATCTTGACAGTTTGCTCCATGATTTTATCTACATGCAAACTGCCGCCACCATTACTACCTCCTCCAGTCAAGTCCATGCGATCGCAATGGAGCGTCCCGTAGATATATTATACATTACATTAGATACTTCATTGGAATACTTTTAAGATGATAAAGCGCGAAGATCGAATGTCTGAGTGCTTTGATTTCTTTAAGCATAAGAATAGAGTACTCTGTCGGACTAAGGGGGAGACCCCCTGCCGCACTTTTGCAGTTCATCCCGCTGCCCAATACTTAATTTGCGCATTCGCAACTTTCTTTTCTAAGACTTTTCACAAAAAATCATCATTGGATCTGTTTTAGGCAAGATCAAATTTATGAGAGATTTCTAAAAGTTTCTTTTTGAACGTCTGAATTTTGCCTCATTTGCGACCATTTTGTGTGATGGCGATCAACGAAGCGTCTGGATTTTCAATAAGAGTACAGTATAACGTAAATGTGAGTCTATGAATCATCTATCTATTATACCAGACATTGAACTGAATATTGCATATTCAAGATTTGAATATCCATTTTTATTACTTTGGGTATCTGCAAGTCGTCCTTCCACTTAATAATCACATTTTAAATTACCCTGAACCGTATACCGTTTCAGATACAATGAAATGGCAACTTTTGGGAGAAATCTTCCACATTTCATATACGTATATTTGATTTGTATTCACACAAATCAAACTAATGAATCTCTCTTGTGCTCAGGTATTTTTTCATGCAATGATTTTAAGTGTTTGGCCATTCCTAGAGTATGCTAATGGTGTGTTTTGTTAAATGAATTGCGTAATCGCTTTAACCAGGGAAATAAAACCACTAGGGTTGTCCGACGTTTCGAATATCTTTTACGAGGACGAATTACACAATGGCTAACATATATAAGGCAATGTTAGCCATTGTGTAATTCGTCCTCGTAAAAGATATTCGAAACGTCGGACAACCCTAGTGGTTTTTATTTTCCTGGTTAAAGCGATTACGCAATTCATTTAACAAAAACACATTTTTTCATGCATTCAGATAGCTTGGCAATAGCTTAGAGCGAGCATTCAGATAGGCCCACTTTATAGCCAACATTGGGAAAAAGTCAAAAATTCCAAAAGTTTGTCAAAATTAGTGACTTTAAATTGCTAGCTATGCAGCGCAATAAATGTAAAACGAGGAAGCTACACTGCAAACTGCACATAGTCAGTTGACAAACAATTTAACAGTATTTTGGCTGATGAGGCGCATTAACAGACAAGTTATGTCTGATCACATTGATTAATTTGTATTATTTTGCTGCACAGTGTGCGACCGACTAGTGCCAAATAGGCTTGCATGAAAATTAGATGGCATTCTTGATAATTTACAATAATATGAAATACAATGAATTGAACAAATAGCAGATTTTGCAGATGTGGAGTCATGGTGATAGCAGTTCTGGAAATTTGACATCATGACCCCATTATGTTAATTCAGTTTAAAAAAGTTCTTCATAATTTTTAAGGGTATAGCCTACAGTACATTTCTCAAAATACATAATGATCTAAGCGATTGGGTGCTATCATGGTTATAAAGCTGCCAATGAGTGAATATTCAAGAGTTGGAGAGAGAGAGGATGCAGGATGTGGTTCGGGAGGGCTAAATGAAGCAAGCTGTTGCAGCGCACCATACGCAATATTTACCATTTTTTATGACTATTGGATTCATTTACTACTAACGATTAGGTAGCGAGTAATATAAACAAAATGCCCTATTTTGCAGCAAAGTTAGAAAAAGTAGATTGCTCTGTCTTATATTCTGCCTGTTCTGAGCATCAACTTTTGACTGTCCTTTGTCCAACATTGTCTGTCGCAACTGTCTGACCGACATGGCTATTCTTTTGGCAGTCATTCGACTGTGTAGAGTTTACAATGCAGTGCAAATGAATGCTATCATTAGAATGTTCACCCGCTAAATATGATGGGCTTTAATTTTCGTGGGTTCGTGATTTGACTGAAAAACTTTGAAGGCAAAACTCCAAGGATTGCATGCCGTGTTTTAACCCTAACGTAAGCTTTGCATTCATATGCACGAGCTTCCTACAATTTTTTGGATTGCAATTTATGAAAACTGTAGCTTGTTCTCTTTTCAATGTGTCCATTCAATCGAGTTTTTGGAATCTATTTCTAAGTCTTGTACAATTAATAATATGGCGATATGATATGATATTTATTGGCTGATTATAAATTCTATGACAATTAATGCATGATGATGAAAAGCTGATCCGCCAATTGACATTATTCGCACGTCAGCGGTCGTATCTCAGTTGTTAGAGAGAGAGAGAGAAAGAGAGAGCAATATAGATGCCTCCCACGCCGACCCAATGACTACTGATAATATGAGAAGTGTGGAAACTAGATGATTGTAATATGAGATGATTGGCTGAGCCTGACGTGAGTTCATCTCTCGGTTGTTCTCCAGGTCCTTTTCTTTCTCGGTGTTGCCTCTTTTGTTACCTATAGTATGATATCTTGGACTTGGATAACTTTGAGTGTTATTTTATTTCGTGATAACTGCTTTTGTTTATTCAGTTCGCGATTGTAATGCGTTTTTATGATTTTTGTACACTTTGAGTTATTTGTAATTGCATGCCTCTCCTAGTGAGAAAATAAAGCTTTACCTAGATTGATAGATCGCTTGCTCGGTAGCGCATGCAGACGATTTGATCATTTTTGCTGAAACTATTGTCAGATTGCAGAAGAAACTTGATAATTTAACAGTTTCACTATTAGTGCAGGAAAATTAGATTTTTACCCCGGCAAAATTAGGAGAAAGCTGGATTTTTGCATATCGATAGTGGTTTACGTGTTCAACTTTAGGTTAAAAGTCCCAAGAAATATACTGTGTGCTTTTCGAGAAAAATAAAAAAAGTAAAATAATACGCATCATACTACTTATATTTTTCAAACTCATAAAATATGATCTCAATGAAATGTACATGCATTAAAAAAGAAGAACAAATCAATATTTCACAATAGAAATCCTTTATTGGGGAAATCAAATCCATTGTCATTATTAAGGATTGCTTTCAATGTCATCATAATCGAAAATTCATAATTCACTCATCATCCACAGTGTCCTGAGGTTCTGATGTCGTTTCCCTTGAAACTTCGATGTGTGGTGCATTAAGGCAGAAGTTGCCCAGGCAGTGACCACACATAACTGAGCACGGCAAACCCAGTTTTCGACAACTGCATGCTTTTCCGCATAATGTCTTGCATTTGCAAGAGATGATCTTGAGCACATTTTCAGGGGGTGGAAGTGACAGAGTCAGAATTGGACTTAGTTGGTTGTCTGATAATTCTGATAAGTCAAAAATGTCAGATCATGGGATGAGCATGCTTCTTTACCTGCTATCTTACTTAACAGAGCGTTCTCTGATAAATTATGTAATCCTTCAAGAAAGTCCGTTCGAAAGTCACAGAAATTTGATGTGATCAGTATAACCAATGACTGATGCGCAAGTAAATGAGCCCGAATTGATCGTTCGTAAGCATGACCAGACATCATTTGATATATGCTGTTCTTTGCATAAACTGTTTGCCACATTTCTTCAATGCCACTTCCTTCCATGATATATCCTATCGTTCCTAAGTAAGACATAAGCAGATGGAAGCCTCCTAAACGAAATATGACAGAGGATAAGATATAATGTTTGTCAGCGGACGCAGTGATTTCAACAGCTTTCAAGTAAAGAGGTTGATCGAATGTGACAATGCAGCATTGCTTTTTAGCTGTGCATTCTTCTGCCGCGAATCTGAGAGCAGAGAAAAGGGTAGTCAAGTTTCCAGGTTCCAAGTTAATGAAGGGAACTGCCATCACTCGACTGGTATCAATCGTGCCGTCATCAACCGCAATTTGCATATAGCCATTCCAACCAACTCCTGAGCTTCCGGTATCAGCTTTAGGTATTATATTGTGGATCCATAACATGTCAAACTTGAACGCCTGGGATTTCTTTATAGCGTATTCAGTGGCTGCGTGGACATTTAGATCCTCGACAAAGATAGTTGAGAGACCTAAAACTTTCGGTTTCCTGTAATGGTGAATTGGTATTTCATTCTTAGACTTGGTCTTTGTCTCTTTGGTAATTCGTGGTATATCAGTGCCTACACTTACGGCAGCTGAAGGAGTCACGCATCGAATACCTCCCAATGCATGAAATGTTCCCATTCCATCTAATGTTCGTGTATTGACATCAGCATTATCGAATACAAATTGAACAAAGCCATTTTCACTTATTTTTTTTTAATTGAGTTGACCATGGCTGAGTCTTGATATTTCATGGTTTCTGAGTATGAGCTGCAGAATCCCATACCCGACAAGATGTCAATGAGAAGCCTAGACTCATAGGTCCTGTGTAGGAAAACAGATAAACCAATTTGCAATGGTGATGCGTTTATCTCATCCGCATTTGGGTATTTTGAGCAGTCTAAATACATTTGGCGAATATCCTCACAAATTATCGCTGCTGCAGCTTTCACAATTCTTTCGCGCTCTTTTTGTTCGTCTAAATCTCTGTCAGTGTACCATTTGTCTGAAAGAATTTTATGCGCTGTGTCTTTCAACATGAGAACGTTTACTTTGCCGGGGATCTCAGTTATAGTAATACGTGGACCATAGACTTCAAGAAGCTTCCTCTTTAGATGTCTCTCGGAATGAACGAATTCATTTGCATCAGCAAAGCTTGCCATAATGCTACGCAACTCATGGATAGTAAATTGACAGTCATCATGTTCGTCAATATATTCACATAACTTATGAAAGCTATCTGCAGATATGCTATTCTCAGGCCTACCTGGCTCACATTTGGCTTTCTCTTTTGTGCCACTAAATCAATAACATGGCAAATTCTTTGAAGAACATCATTGCCCCATTCATCATGGCGATCACGTGCTCTTTTTAAGATTGTGTCTCTTATACTCAAGGTGCGTGCCAGATGCACTTTTCTTCTTCTATGAACGGCATGCTTTGAATTGTCAGCTACTGCAAGTTTACCGCAAAATAGACAATATGTTTGAAAATTAAACACCGCTTTGCTTGTCGATCTTAATCGTGGAACAGTAGCGGGTCTACCCGTTTTAGATGGCGCAGTTGTTGGACTTCTAATTCTCTCTCTATCAACATGGCGTGTTTACTTTCTCCTGCATTCAATATGAACCGTGATTTCACTAACGTCTTTAAGAGCCTCGCCTATTCCATCACATTTGCTATTACTTAGTTCAATGATATTCGCAATGCCTCTTCTAACAGTTACAGTATCCAATAAATATCAGATTCCAACACACCGTGAAGAAGGCTGAAGGCCGAAAGATCTTGTGTGACATGAACTATTTTATTATTTTTTAACCTCTCACCAGAAAAATATGCGGAGCCGCACTGAAAAGTGTTTTTGTTCCTCTTTTATTTTATTTTAAAAAAGGGATAAAATCAGCGATATCCAATAAATCTAGAGAATCTCCACAAAATATACATGTCATGTATTGCTAATGTCATTGATTTACAATTTACATGCCCTATATGATTTATAATAATGATTCCAGATCAAATGCACGTGAAACAGATGATCGAAAGCCGAAATCTGTAATAGATCAAATTCCCGCGCTCAATTAGCAGCTTCGCATTGGACATTGCATTTACGTCATTCCATCAGAGGAACCAATGAGAAGAGAGCTGATAGAGCCTTTCCCGTTGAACGTCAAGCGACATCGCTACGATGGCTGTTACGCATAGGATGATTCACCAATCATGTGATAAAAATAACTTGATTTAGAGAGAGAAAACTGTGGACAGCACAATGAAAGTTGGCATCTTTAGGACAACATTACTCAAAAAGCACACAACGCATCTCTTGGGACTTTGGACACGTTCATTAACACAGCATGAAGTTTAAGTACACGAAGTTTCAGCTTTCTCCTAATTTTGTCCGGGTTACGCCTTTATTTAGTCTAATTTTACTGTACTATATTGCATTGTGCACTGTTGGTATTGTGTTGGGTACTTTTGGCAGTAATCATTGAAATCATCAACACAACACTTAACTAATAGCAATGCATTGTCATACTCAAAATTTACGCAGCAATCTCGTCCGCCAACGCAGACTTGATTACTGTGTTCATTTTTCGTACAACAATCTACATGTAAATTGTTACATTCAAAATTCATGTAGCAATTTCGTTCGCTATCGCGAACTCGATTACTGTATTCATTAAAATGTCTAAACTCATTCCGAGCATAGACTTGGACGAATCCCATGATTCATACTCTTATGCTTCCGATACAGAATCTGAATTATAGTGTTATTCAAAGAACAGTGACGATTCTAATTAGAACTTTTTATATCAAATTTAAAAAGAAGTTGAACAAGTTCAGGTACCAGTTGTTTTTCCTTTTTTGGTGCAAGAAGCACACCAGGGTAACAATAGAAAGAAATACGGTAGGAATGTAGCATTTAAGCTTAATGATAAATTAACATGATTCGCTATACAAAATAATAAAAAAGAATGCAAAAGCAACAATAAGACAACACGCCTAGTTTAGAGTGATGCGAGTATAAGGGAAACTTTATATAGATCAGATTAGTGATGTAAAATTTATGGTATGCAACATTGCCCGGTATGAGATAGGCATGTCGTTAACTGATGCTGATAGAATCAAATAATAGCATGTTCACATAGAAAAATTGAAGGGCGCCATTCAGGCCTAGGCGTACAAAGTATTTTCTAAAAATTATTTGTTGATTAATTCTCGTAATTTATGCACCGAAACCACAAAAATTTTCCTGGTAGGACTACTGAATTTCGCTAATCGCTGTGCCTCTAATAATCGCCGGGTTAAAAATGAGTTTGAAATAATAATCACCCCGGCGATTATTACAAGAAATGCGGTATGTGAAGAAAACATCTATGCCGTTTGAGGGAGGTTTTTCAGGCCGCCCTTGGCCGTTTTAGGAATATAACAGACCTCGACCGTCCGATGGTTAAGTATAATTGGTTAATTGACTACATTGGTTCAGTGACAACTCCACTCAAACGGAAGATCTCATGAAAAATATTAAAATCATAATAATAAAGCAGAAGAAATTACCAAAGTTACATTCTATCTTTGACTTTTGATTTTGAATATGACTTTTGACGTATTTGCTCTGTCTTGATGATTTAAGACTAAAACGTAGATAGATGGGAAAACTATGTGATTATACCTTCTGAAAGAAATCTTTCAAAAAAAAGTGAAAAATTTATTATAATATTCGATTCGCCAGCTCGAATCGGAGCATATTTATAATCGGATAATCGAATTGGACATTCGAGCTGGCGAATCGATAAATCAGTAATGAGATTTACAATTTCAGAGATCGCGTCCATATCAGGCGTCCAGATCGCGCCTACCATATTGAATATTGACAAGCATCCCTGTCATTTCTTTATTAAATGAACAATGTGCATATAGTCCTGAATTTCAAGTTTACATTCAGTGAAACACGATCGTTTTCTCAGAGTATATCGGCGCATTTTCGATTTAGTACTGTAGAATCTACATCGAAAAATTTTCCACATCAGGCGCAATTTACTAATTTATTAACGATTGAGTGACGATTACATATTAGCAGTGAATTTTGAGACATTTGAGCTACAAAATTCGAGACAAGACGATTATTCCACATAGCTAGGCATTGGAATATGAACATCAGTAGGAACAAATTCATTATCATTTTACCTATATCCTTTATTATCCAAATCCTCTATCGAAAATGTCATCAGTAACTGAAAGAGGGAGCAGCACTGTTATTTCCGCATAACCTGAATAATTATGATAAATATCAAATCATGAACAGCTTGATATTTATTAAACATCCTACATTCCATTCATCTGTGAATCTAACTATAAACTAATTTTGGACTTTACTGATACACTCTTTAATTGACTACAAGAAGATGTTTTCGTTACGCCCATCCTTAACTATCCTTAGCTAGACTTATTTGAAAATTTAGTCACAAATGTCAAAGAAATGTTCAGTCTGCTCAACTCTTTTTTTGCAACTTTCTCTCATTCTCTTTATCAAGATTTATTTTCCGAAAACCGGATACACAAAATTGGTGCACACACACTGATCGTACAGGTGAGGAGTCAAGTCAGACGTGAGAAAGAGTCATAAAAAGCACATGCACTTTTTGAATCTCCACATTTTCGCAATTGAGCGATAATATTACACGGAAGAATCCTGTATACAGTACTTGAATGGAGACTTTGAAGTCGGTGGGAGATCCTCAGCGCTTGAATTATTCTCCGCTCGAGATGTGCCGACACGACCGAACAGTGGGAGAGCGCAATGCCGCTTGAGAAATCAAAGAGAGGCAAGTATAATCAAAAGTCAAAAAAATCATAAGAGCTGCAAAAAATAAAAAAGTAACGAAAAATAGAAAATAACAAAATGAAAAAAGGGTAAAAATTATATAAAATAATTCACAGTCGTATGGTCAAGTGCCCATATTGAAACTGTCAAAAGCCTTGAAGGAACCATCTACTGCTAGTAATGACAAGTCACATTTGCTCCACTTAAATAACACCTTTAAAATGCTGACAGATTGCAAAAACAAAATGCCGCGAAAAGATACAATAAAAGGCGCATGGATGACTTTTTGAATATTTTCAAAATGCCCCACGAATCGGTTGATGCTGTCATGAACAAGTGGGTTTCCGTTCTTTTCTTTTTTGGTAGAAAAAGCCAAGGAAAAGTTTGTGTCCCCACAAACTTGGACGTGAATCATATCAGGTTGAACAAATGATGATCCTGAGGGTACTCAATGGTCATGAAAGCTCCCTAAACCTCGCTTATGTGCTAGCTTTTGGAGGTAAGCAACAATTTCGCTGTGACGGGCAATTCTCAGGCCATGGGTTCGTGGACATCTCTATATACACGTAATATGGTACGCACTTTCTGGTGTATTATAACCATGTCGGCACATAACGTCGATGGAGGAGCAGGTAGCCTAGCGATTCTTGCGAGGTTTCATTGGCAAGAGATTATTACGCAGCTTCAACGCACGTGTGTATAGTCGGGGGAAGACTTTTGTTTGATTATCAATCCAGCAAAACGATTTCTCATTCCAGTGCTTCATCATCTCACCATCTTTGGAAGTGTGCAACTTTTTTGACCACGCAGTCTTTAGCTCCACTGTATTGGTGGGAACTTCGTTTACAACTTTCACTGGTTTGCTTCACCGGTAAATGCTGTTGCACTGTTGCGTAGGTATTGCTCCAACTGAGCGGATTGGAGGATTGGTCGAGGTCATCAGTTTCGCATATCTCTTCTTTTTGACTAAAGGAACCCAAGATGTCAGGTTTAAAACACCAGCGCCGCCAGAACTCACTGAAGCATAGAAAAAACCAGTTTGAGTGTCAGCAGGGAGCTTTAGCCATTCTCTGATCTCATAGCGAATCATATTGTCCAGATGCTGGAGAGACCTCTTCAGAATATGACCCACCAAAACCATGTGGGTAAATCTCGGTATAAGATAGTGTTTGAAAATATCTAGTCCATGAAAAGGCTTCAAAGGAGCCAAATTTATCTCTCGCAAAGCCGACCGGAGTTTAGAAGAAAGTGAGATTTTCGCAAGACCAAATGGAGTAAAATCAACACACAAGTAGTCGAATTTGTCCTCAGCTGATAATGCCTTTATGCCTTCAGCAACAAAGTGACAGAGGTAAATATCTTTAATAACAGATTTCTTCGATTTGCTATCGGTCACAATATGGACACAAAAGATTTTCAATTATTCAAATTAAGTCCAACAGCAGATATAGTACAGTAAAATTAGACTAAATAAAGGCGTAACCCGGACAAAATTAGGAGAAAGCTGAAACTTCGTGTACTTAAACTTCATGCTGTGTTAATGAACGTGTCCAAAGTCCCAAGAGATGCGTTGTGTGCTTTTTGAGTAATGTTGTCCTAAAGATGCCAACTTTCATTGTGCTGTCCACAGTTTTCTCTCTCTAAATCAAGTTATTTTTATCACATGATTGGTGAATCATCCTATGCGTAACAGCCATCGTAGCGATGTCGCTTGACGTTCAACGGGAAAGGCTCTATCAGCTCTCTTCTCATTGGTTCCTCTGATGGAATGACGTAAATGCAATGTCCAATGCGAAGCTGCTAATTGAGCGCGGGAATTTGATCTGTTACAGATTTCGGCTTTCGATCATCTGTTTCACGTGCATTTGATCTGGAATCATTATTATAAATCATATAGGGCATGTAAATTGTAAATCAATGACATTAGCAATACATGACATGTATATTTTGTGGAGATTCTCTAGATTTATTGGATATCGCTGATTTTATCCCTTTTTTAAAATAAAATAAAAGAGGAACAAAAACACTTTTCAGTGCGGCTCCGCATATTTTTCTGGTGAGAGGTTAAAAAATAATAAAATAGTTCATGTCACACAAGATCTTTCGGCCTTCAGCCTTCTTCACGGTGTGTTGGAATCTGATATTTATTGGATACTGTAACTGTTAGAAGAGGCATTGCGAATATCATTGAACTAAGTAATAGCAAATGTGATGGAATAGGCGAGGCTCTTAAAGACGTTAGTGAAATCACGGTTCATATTGAATGCAGGAGAAAGTAAACACGCCATGTTGATAGAGAGAGAATTAGAAGTCCAACAACTGCGCCATCTAAAACGGGTAGACCCGCTACTGTTCCACGATTAAGATCGACAAGCAAAGCGGTGTTTAATTTTCAAACATATTGTCTATTTTGCGGTAAACTTGCAGTAGCTGACAATTCAAAGCATGCCGTTCATAGAAGAAGAAAAGTGCATCTGGCACGCACCTTGAGTATAAGAGACACAATCTTAAAAAGAGCACGTGATCGCCATGATGAAGGGGGCAATGATGTTCTTCAAAGAATTTGCCATGTTATTGATTTAGTGGCACAAAAGAGAAAGCCAAATGTGAGCCAGGTAGGCCTGAGAATAGCATATCTGCAGATAGCTTTCATAAGTTATGTGAATATATTGACGAACATGATGACTGTCAATTTACTATCCATGAGTTGCGTAGCATTATGGCAAGCTTTGCTGATGCAAATGAATTCGTTCATTCCGAGAGACATCTAAAGAGGAAGCTTCTTGAAGTCTATGGTCCACGTATTACTATAACTGAGATCCCGGCAAAGTAAACGTTCTCATGTTGAAAGACACAGCGCATAAAATTCTTTCAGACAAATGGTACACTGACAGAGATTTAGACGAACAAAAAGAGCGCGAAAGAATTGTGAAAGCTGCAGCAGCGATAATTTGTGAGGATATTCGCCAAATGTATTTAGACTGCTCAAAATACCCAAATGCGGATGAGATAAACGCATCACCATTGCAAATTGGTTTATCTGTTTTCCTACACAGGACCTATGAGTCTAGGCTTCTCATTGACATCTTGTCGGGTATGGGATTCTGCAGCTCATACTCAGAAACCATGAAATATCAAGACTCAGCCATGGTCAACTCAATTAAAAAAAAATAAGTGAAAATGGCTTTGTTCAATTTGTATTCGATAATGCTGATGTCAATACACGAACATTAGATGGAATGGGAACATTTCATGCATTGGGAGGTATTCGATGCGTGACTCCTTCAGCTGCCGTAAGTGTAGGCACTGATATACCACGAATTACCAAAGAGACAAAGACCAAGTCTAAGAATGAAATACCAATTCACCATTACAGGAAACCGAAAGTTTTAGGTCTCTCAACTATCTTTGTCGAGGATCTAAATGTCCACGCAGCCACTGAATACGCTATAAAGAAATCCCAGGCGTTCAAGTTTGACATGTTATGGATCCACAATATAATACCTAAAGCTGATACCGGAAGCTCAGGAGTTGGTTGGAATGGCTATATGCAAATTGCGGTTGATGACGGCACGATTGATACCAGTCGAGTGATGGCAGTTCCCTTCATTAACTTGGAACCTGGAAACTTGACTACCCTTTTCTCTGCTCTCAGATTCGCGGCAGAAGAATGCACAGCTAAAAAGCAATGCTGCATTGTCACATTCGATCAACCTCTTTACTTGAAAGCCGTTGAAATCACTGCGTCCGCTGACAAACATTATATCTTATCCTCTGTCATATTTCGTTTAGGAGGCTTCCATCTGCTTATGTCTTACTTAGGAACGATAGGATATATCATGGAAGGAAGTGGCATTGAAGAAATGTGGCAAACAGTTTATGCAAAGAACAGCATATATCAAATGATGTCTGGTCATGCTTACGAACGATCAATTCGGGCTCATTTACTTGCGCATCAGTCATTGGTTATACTGATCACATCAAATTTCTGTGACTTTCGAACGGACTTTCTTGAAGGATTACATAATTTATCAGAGAACGCTCTGTTAAGTAAGATAGCAGGTAAAGAAGCATGCTCATCCCATGATCTGACATTTTTGACTTATCAGAATTATCAGACAACCAACTAAGTCCAATTCTGACTCTGTCAATTCCACCCCCTGAAAATGTGCTCAAGATCATCTCTTGCAAATGCAAGACATTATGCGGAAAAAGCATGCAGTTGTCGAAAACTGGGTTTGCCGTGCTCAGTTATGTGTGGTCACTGCCTGGGCAACTTCTGCCTTAATGCACCACACATCGAAGTTTCAAGGGAAACGACATCAGAACCTCAGGACACTGTGGATGATGAGTGAATTATGAATTTTCGATTATGATGACATTGAAAGCAATCCTTAATAATGACAATGGATTTGATTTCCCCAATAAAGGATTTCTATTGTGAAATATTGATTTGTTCTTCTTTTTTAATGCATGTACATTTCATTGAGATCATATTTTATGAGTTTGAAAAATATAAGTAGTATGATGCGTATTATTTTACTTTTTTTATTTTTCTCGAAAAGCACACAGTATATTTCTTGGGACTTTTAACCTAAAGTTGAACACGTAAACCACTATCGATATGCAAAAATCCAGCTTTCTCCTAATTTTGCCGGGGTAAAAATCTAATTTTCCTGCACTAATATTGCTCCGTGCAGTTTTCGACATTGTCATAGACTTCCGTGACATGAGACATAGACTAATATCAATGCATTGCTATCACTTTAGAAAATGTCTATGCGCCATGTTATTAGCAGGGACTTCTAAAGATATCTTGCGACTGTACACTTTTGGCATTGTACGGGCCATAGACTTCTAAATCTCTCAGGATAGATAGGTTGAAATTGGTTTAAAATTGAAAAAAATTAAACTTTAAAATTTAAAAAAAATGACTGGGCCATGGCCATAGAAGTTGATAATAGTACACTAGAATGAAAGTTTGATATCTTGCTTATGTACAATGATGGCACATAGAAAAATCTATGGTTTGCAGATCAGCTTCGATCTAATACATTGTATCATAGTCAAAGTATTTGTCAAGTTAGTTGTGGAAGTGGGTGACAGTTAATTACAGGATTTTCTTGAAGAGAATTTTAAGTGAGATGATGGCATTGTTTCATTATGAAATAGCCCACTATTCTAATGGTTAATATGCCGTTTCTATTATGTAGCAGTTATTGACAGCCATTATCCATTTTTTCAATACTGGAAAACGATTTAAAATTTGTTTCACAGAGCCGTGATTGTGAGTGGTCAGTGGACTGGTTATGAGAACATCTCAAGAATTCACAGATAAAGATTCTTAATTATTGGATAATTTCTCCTTGAAGCGGTAAAGAAACCTAGCGCTTTTCTGGAATAATCACACTGAAAGCTTCTTTAGCTACAATCATCACTCAGATAAATTAGATGTCGCTGGAACTTTTCAATTATTCATTGAATGACACATGTGATATAGTGCGATGATATTTTGGAAGCTGACATTTGAAAGCATGCAAAGATTTTGAAAATTGTTCGAATACAATGAGCAGGGAAGTTCCTTAAAGTAAAATGAATACTCTAAGCTTTATTGGCCTCTGATTTCAAGCTAGAGTAATGCATTTTTTGTAAATCGACATTACAAGTTGCATATGTGTCTGATTATACTCTTGATAGATTATAGGAGCGATATTTCAAAATGATGAGCGTACAAAACGTTTTAAAGGATTTCTTTCTTTATCATCATGTCGCTGCAGTGCTCTGTAAATTCATTATTGCTTTTGTGCACATGATCTTTGGACAAGGGGCAACAATCCAGATCACAAATTGGTTTGATAAATATAAATGCCAACCAGAAGACAAGGAAGCCAGCTCGTAAAAGTTGCATTTTGCCCCAACTAAGTTCCCCCGGCGTGTGCCATAATTTTCATGCAATTTCCATTCTAGGACTTTCTATGGTATTGTTGATTTCTATGGCCATGGCATGGACTCCTAGGCCATGGACATCCAGATATCTAGACTGGGCATATTTGGTTGATTTCATAGAAATCATCAGCAGAACAATATCGATAAACTGATAGAAACTAAATCGAGCAGAAATTCCAACAAAACCCGTTTCTGTTGCTGCTAATGCAGGGTGCCGCTTTTTTCGGGAATCATTCTCGGGAATCTCTGTGTGCTATCAGTGTTTGTGACTCTCAAATCTATTTCTGTTATCTGTGCGTATGCCTAGCTCCTTCTCTGTACACGCTATGTACAAAAGCATTTCCATATCAAGAGTTGGATCAAACAGAGACGAATAATTTAAGCAGAAAAGTTTCTCAGCACCACCCTTCGCCGTCTGAGGGTTCACCAAATCAAAAGATAATTTGGAACATTTGCATCTTTCTCTATTGAACTTCATGCTTAGGAATTCAAAAGATATTGGAATAAATATTCAACAAAAGTCTTATAATATAAAAATCCGAATAAGAATTTGATGAGACATATTTACTCTGGATGATTTTTATGGACTCCATGACTGCGCTTTGTGCTTTCAAGATGTTGCAGCGAAATGGAGAGCAAAATGAGAAATCCAGATCGCACTGTAGCATTAACAAGTAATTAAGTGATACCTGCAATCATATTGAATTGCATAATAGTCTAGCTTATATAGAAATGTAAATACATGGTAGAAGTTTGAGTATATAAAAATAAAATGAGTAAAAATTGGTATATTTGCATTAGAATAGTAGTAATATAAAAGAAAGTGAAATCCATGATAAGGATGTGAAAAATTCAACCAAAAATCTTATATCTCCCTTGAATGTTCGCATCATCATTTGAATAATTATTCTCTTCTTGTATTGCACCCTCTTCCACATCGAATCGGATTGAAGTCGCATCAAGGGATTCGGAAATTTATCGAATTCACATATTCCTCGAATCCGAATTAGATATGAACTACATGTACGCACGATCGTAATATCTGAAACAGCCTGAGTTCTTGATTTTCAAGGCCTAGGACTCCACTCATATAGCAAGTGCATTAGGCAGAGCAACAACTCAGCATTAATTAAATCCCCAATGTAAGTGCAGTTTCGATTTTATTAAATGAACTCTTGTCGTTACGTAGTACCACATGCGAAATTGGCGGATCATGATAGAAATTCAGAAAAAAAGAATAGTGTTTGACAAATCATTCGAGCCACTAATTACTTTGGATAGACAATATTATTTGAATTTGAGCTCAATAGAAGTAACTAATGCTATGTACAAGACTTAGCCTTGAGTCTAGCCTATGAGTAGGCCTACCCACTTTTGTTTAGTCTTGTCACAAATCACTAAATGCTGAAAGATTAAAATATCATAATTAAGGACAATCATCATAAATCACTCTGATGTCTGTAAAAAAAGGTTCCGCAATAATGTTCAAATAAAAAAATGGAACTCAATTTAGTGAATCATAAACATACCTAAGAAAATTGAACTAATGCACATGCATGAAGTTGAATTCCTACAGAGCATTATGAGACTAGGTTTCTAAAAATAAATTCTGCACAATGATCTTTATTGCCCACAGAATACATTCAGTTAGTCAATAATTTGGACAATTGTCTTGACTTAGCAGATCTATTTAGCCTGTTCGATAAAACGGTGTGGCTAAATTTGCTAAGATAGCAAACTCACATTTCAGCCAAGACGCAGATGGAGTTTTCAATTTTTGTATGAAAACTTGTATACTTTGTTTGTATTTTGTATGAAACACACTGCTGTATTAAAATTTCCTTGATAATCAATATAATATCCTTATTCTTATTTTCGGACAGTACCACCCAAGAAATTGAAAACTAAATTTTCGCGAGGCACCTTTCGTCTGATCAATCAGACATCTTCAGGCGCTATCATGGAAGGATCATGAAAGGAAGATGTCTGATTGATCAGACGAAGGGTCAACAATAATCAACGAATAATCAATATTAAATTCTTTTAATTAAGTCTCTTATCAACAAATGCCATGCTTTTATCATCTTATTAGTTTTATACTTCTTTTTTGCTAGATTCGCAAGTACCAAATCACTAGTATACTAGCACATGAATAATTTAAAAGAAAATATTTTTTAAAAGTTGATCAAATATTTTCTCATACATCAGGAACATAATCTCCGCAAAAATTGAATCTTTTGATATAAAAATTTTCACTGCATACTAAGATTTTTTCAGTTGACTTCCTTACCAATACTTGCTTCATGATTTCACCATTCTCAATTGCCTCCTATCTGACGTATAAACATCTCATTTTCTACAACAGATGATGAAAAAAATCAGCAGATTAAGTTCACCCCATGCATTTAGGCAACGGAGATAAATTGACTTGTCTGTGTGTTTCGGTCTAGAGATGAATTTTCTCAATACTGATGGTCACGGCCAGAACTAGTCCCGAGGGGTAAGAAGATCAATTTTCCATCGAACGTAATGCAAATCCATGCCTAAATTCTGACGATCTTGAAGGTTGACATTACATTAAGCGTACACAGTCAGTAAAATTAGATCGTGAAGAGTCGATATTTCGAATAATATTTCCATTTGACGAATTTATCACGGAGAAAAATTAGCTCAAATACATGTACTTTTTACTTCACACGCCTCTGTCTGTAATCTGGCCGTTGAAGTTCCGTGGGTTTTCTTATAAGAGCTACATTTGCGATGCGCGCGTTTGACAGATCACACAGGCCTAAGAGAAACGAATATCTATGTCAATTTCTTTCGCTTGCTACCACCATCATATGCAATGGCTGGAATAGGATTGTGTTCGCTCTAGACTAACCCACACGCAAAAGAATCTATCTCTATGATTTAGGCACATATCTTTGTTATTATACATGTACACGATTGGTGGTATGCACTCTTACTTTAAAAACAAAAGAAAATTCCTGTTTGATAATCAATCCAAAACCAATAAGCCACTCTTACTGTAGTGCATAGAAATAAACTGTTTATCTGAAGTTGACTAGAATGGAAATTGACTCAAGGTCGCGGCACAGCCGGGGGAACTAAGTTGGGGCATGAAGAACCAATGAAAAAACCAATGAAGAACCATCCTCTGACGCCGTTGCGACAACACGCTCTGATGCGCTCCTCGTTCAGGCTACATGTACAATTTGGCATTATCTTCCTTTTCTTCGGTCATCTGTGTCTCCAATCATCAAACTTCACATCGCTTTGCTCCTCGTTACCTACCCGTTCGTCTGATACAATCTATGATTCCGGACAATCATTATTTCGCAAACTATTTTCGAAATTCGAATTACATCTACATGAATATCTGTTGATCCATCAGTATGATTTGCAAACTTCACAAAGCCGGCGCTTGGTGTTCCCTAAGCTAACATCAGCCATTTCCATGACTACACTTCGCCGCCAGTACTCCCGGTCGGCTCTTCTACAGATTCGCAACAGGACTGTGCATCTTCCCATCTCCCGCAAACAAAGACGCTGCCTTTGGTATCACGACTTGCTGATCCGCCCAACATGCCCTGCGTCGACAGTGCTTTCCGACAGGCGAGGTATGCTTCCCCCTGTCACGTCTCCTATTCAACCGATCGCCACTCAGTCTGTGCCTGTAACATCAATTCGCAACGCTCATCCCGCTCAACACTCCAACAGCCAATCACTTGCATCCATCAAATTACGTAAGCCATCTCGTTCACGAAAGCCTTCTCCCTCTATCCTTCTGTTTAACGCCCGTGCTATTTTCAATAAACTTGATGACCTTCGCATCCGTGCCTCCACCTACGATCCTGATATAGTATGCGTAACCGAATCGTGGTTAGCACCATCTATTGACGATAATTCTCTCACTATCCCAGGTTACCGTGTTTTTAGACTTGACCGTGATTTGAATGGCGGAGGTGTTCTTATTTTCTGCAAATCCCACTTGAATGTTTCTGTTTTGAGTAACTCTCCCATTGATAATGTTACAACTAACGTTTTGTGTTGTTCATTTTCTGATTTTGACCTAACCTTGTGTGTTCTCTATCATCCTTACTGGGGCAATGTTACTGCTCACAGTAATGTTACTGCCTTCCTTCAATCCTTATTAGACAATTCCCCCAACTCCCACTCCATTATCATTGGTGATATTAATGACTTGCGTCACTCTATTGCTGATTTTTTTGAATATAACGACATGAAACAACTTGTGACCTTCCCCACTCGAGATAAGAATACCCTTGATATTTTTGCCACTAACCGTCCTTCGAGTTTTAATTCGCCTATTTGCATTCCTCCTCTTGGTCGCTCTGATCACAAAGGTGTGTGTATCAAACCACTTTCCGAACACTCCCCAATAATTAATAAAGTCTCTGTACATACCTTCACCCCATCGTCCTATGCCACCTGTTATCAGGTACTAGCTTCAGTCAACTGGGAGGAGTTTTTCTCTTGTTACACTAACATTCATGACCTGGTTGATGATTTCCAAAACTTTCTCCGGTTTCTTTTCGTTACGTTTTTCCCAGAAAAAACCGTTAGGATGCGGAGTACGGATCCACCTTGGCTCACACCCTCTCTTAAAGCCTTATCCGATGCTAGAGACCGAGCCCTTACTCGCAATAACTTACAAAAGTACAGGATACTTCGTGAGAAATTTATCAAAGAAATCTCCAAAGCTAAGATGAACTATTTTTCACGCTCTTCATCGAAATCATCCTCTTCACAATGGAAATCTATTAACTCTCAGCTCAAATCCCACTGCGTTGTTAACATAGATGAGAAAAAAGCTAATGATCTCAATGATCAGTTCCAATCATCTTTTGGTCCTTATGATATTCATCTTTTTAAAAGGTCTCTTCACCATTCCAGAAACATTTCGGCTTTCTCCTCCTCGCGTCCCGCGATAGTGAACGAAACCCAAATAATCTCTATCATTAAAAATTGCAAATCCAATTCTACAGGTCCTGATGGGATTCCCGGATATTTCGTTAGGATGTTTGCTGACGTCTTAGCTTCTCCTTTATGCTCAATTTACAATTCTTGCTTACAGGATGCTACTTTCCCTCATTCCTGGAAGTTAGCAAACATTACCCCCATTCCAAAACGTAATTCTGATGACTTCAGACCGATTTCCATTTTACCTTTCTTGAGTAAGGTACTGGAGAGGCTCATTCGTGATTTTGTTCTTCTCCCATCCCTCAGTACTCCCTTTGACCCCAGGCAGTTCGGCTTTGTTCCCCATGGTTTTGGAGGATGCACCAACGCTCTTCTAGCTTTACGACTTTCTATTTTAGGACATATTTCCTTGAAAGTAAATAACTCTGTAGATCTCGTTGCTGTTGATTTTCGTAAAGCCTTCGACTCTATTAGTCATCTCAAACTCCTCTCTTGCCTTTCGGAAACTCTCATTAACTCCCATGCTATTGAATGTATTCGTAATTTTTTATTGAATCGTTACCAACGCGTTTCTGTTAAAACCTGTACCAGTGACTGGTCACACATTACTAGCGGTGTTCCCCAGGGCTCGATCCTCGGCCCAATTTTATTTATTTTATTTATCAATGACCTTCCTAGCTTTGAAAACACGGATATTGTCGCCTACGCTGATGACATCACTTTAGTGCATTATGTTGAGGATAAGGCTATGCCCACTTTTCAGCCTGTTATTGATAGTTTTTGTAAATGGGCATCTTCCAAAAGTCTCACTATCAATGTTGAAAGACAAAACGTCTTTCTTTTTCTAGGAAAGCTCCCCATGTCTCCTGCAATAATATTGTGATAAATGGAACCGTAATCGAACAAGTTGATCATCTGAAAATTCTTGGTGTATTTTTCTCCCACGACCTTCGTTGGAATACTCAATTTTCTTATCTATACCGTAAATGTTGTTACGGAATGTCGTTAGTAAAACGCCTACATGTTAACGGAAATCCTGGCACGGTCATTTTGAAGGCCTTTTATGCCTTTGTCTACAGTCATCTAATATTTTGTTGGCCTATTACTTGTGATCTTAATGTGAAAGACTTCAACAAACTTGATCGTCTACATCGTATTGCTAAAAGATGGGCGAATTCCATGAATGATCAGAGTCTTCATCAGCTTTTGGACAATGCATGCATTAAGCTTCTGAGGAAGATTGCTGACAATAAGAGCAATCATCTACTATCCCAATTTTTTATTGTGCGAAATCGTGTTCATAGTGTCAGACATTCCCGAACCTTACTCCCCTTGCAAAGAAGAGGAACTCTGTACAACAATTCATTTGTGAAGTACTCCAGATTTTCTTAAAATGTTTCTTCCACTATCTTGTAATTTCATATGCCATTCTTGTACATCATGATATTGAACTGTCATACCGCTTTTGTTTGACAAATATAGTCTTCATTATTATTATTATTATTATTAAAGCCTAGAATTGCACATGTGACTGATTCTAACCCAATGATTCAGCCGTTGACAAGTGTATCTAAGTGAAAATGCGTGCGATTTTTGTGCCGTTATTGTGAATTGCATGATGTTTTACTTCCATTCAAGAGGATTTATTGTTGTCAATTTCTATGCTGTAGTGAGATAGAACTTCTATTCTATCAACTTGTATTTCCTAGCAATAAAAATATGTTTTAAGAAATATGTTCAAAATGCTCGGGTAGCAAACATGTTTATTTTACTTGACTACTCGAAACTTGAGAGAAAACTTACGAAAAAACACGTAGGCCACAGAATTAGACAACTTGCTCCGCTCGTTAACTCAAACAGCTATGCAATAGAATTATGTGGTGAAAGCTCTACATCATACGAGTATTTACCTTTCCTATTATTTTACAGAATCTTGTTTTCAGTCAGCAAATTTTCTCAGTAGGCTACTAGACCAGTCATACAATGAAATAAATGAACCTTGTTTATACTCGGAAGCACATAGGCACGAGCCTTTCTTTCATGTGGCGGAGTTGTACAATAATGTCGCTTTAAACTTCATGATCAGCTGCACATTTTATGATAAGTGCATACGTTATATTAAAGAACACACATCTCTCTTGTTATCCCTTGATTTGACTGTATTTATACAATCGTATAAATTATCGTATGGTTCGTATGTATTTATACATCCTAAATTACATGCCAATTATCAATACCAAAAGTATACCACTTCATCAGGATGGGTATTGTTTTAAACAATATGCCTATTCAAGTTTGAAAAGGAAGTCAAAAATATTAACAAAACAGATTTTCAAACACAGACTTTTCAGGTAGCTAATCAGGAAGTATGTAAGTACATGTGCATGCGCATGTATTTAGCATAATTATAAGTAGGCCTAAAAGTATTAGTACAAGTACTGTACTGGTGTAATACAAGCACATGCATTCAAGAAATGTTATCAAGAATGATTACAGCAAAAATTTTAAGACCAAAGACAGTGACTGCATTGAGCCTAATGCTTACCACACAATTCCTGAATTCGAGGACGGTGGAACTATGGGATATGTGGTAGATAAGTGAAGTATTCTGTATGAAAGACGACGCTTATAAGCATGTGATCGAAAAACGACAGACAATGGCAGTGCAACCACCGATAGGCTAGGCCTTCTTGCTGCAAATCTGCATAGACAAAATTGACGGTGACCGCCGAGCAAACGAAATTTGTTCGGAAACGTTGGCATTGCTGGTGCTGCCCCTGGACCACTTACCCAATGCGAAAGCATCTCCTTCGACTTATTGCAAGGCAGCGTTCATCCCGAATTTGGTGGAGGAAGCCGGTGAGAATAGGTCTTGAGACAGAACCATCTGGTATTGCCAAAGTATCATTCTGCACTTATGCAGCACCGCAGCTCTCGAACCTCAATTCAGTACAATGTGACTGACGTATGAAATATTGCGGAGGAATCTCGGAGTAGAGGCGGGAAAATACGTTTTCTTTGCAAACTACTGAACAGATGAATTTCAAAATACTTCTATATAACAATGACTACGATGGATTTATTGCATCACGAACTTCAACTAAATTATTTCAACATCATGTACTTTGTTATTTCCTAAGAAAGAAATAGTCGTTTAATTTAATTCATGATCATCATTTCCGCTACTTCCAAAATGCATCACTTTCATGGGATGTAGGCAGTAGGCCTAGATAGTCACATAACCTAAACATGTTCTGTTTCTGTAATCCTTCTTTGATGAAAATTCAATGTCAGTTATTGTCTAGGATTTAGTAGCACTATTTATTTAGGCTACTAACGAAACGCAATACAAGCATAAATATGATTCTCAAATTTCATTTACTCCACATATCACGATTTCGAAAAATATTTCATCGAATTTTGAAAACTATGAATTTATTTTTCATAGCAAATGCTGAGTCTATTATTTTAACGACATAATTGATAAGCGTTCATAGTTTCAATCGAATGCAAGAACAGTAAAAAGCATTTTATAAATGTTTTATATCATTATTATAACATTGTAAACTTGTTTTTTTGAAAAACCGTTTTAAACATGTTTTTTACCCACCTGCTAAATACTAAAATATTATAACATGACTAGATTTAATAATGATTTCCTGTTGTATTGATGCGCACACTTGTCATTTCTTTAATATACACGCATTTACAGCAAAATTTTCTCGATTCGTATCCAAATATAATTCAGTGCTCTAAAAAATAGTCAATGGTGCTAAATCTAAAAGCGGTTCAGCGAATGATACTGTTTTCAATTTATCAAAAATTAGGAACCCTCATTAAAAATAATCTGACAATCATTCAATATTATAGAAGACACATGCAAATTCAGCACAATTGTGGGATAAATATTAGCTCTACAATTCACAAAAGTAACAAGTTTCGATTTAACTTATATTTCAAATGAGTGAAAGTTTTACACAAATGAAAAGAGATCACATTGATCCATAATAGAAAACTGCAAAATCATGACAAATTATAGCAGTCTTATACACCTCCGATGTTAGCATGCCATTGCCTTACATCAATGCGATCCAATTCACATTCAATATCTTGTAGCTGCGATCGTAAGTTATTAAAATTGTTCTGTCGAATCACTGTCTGTCTTTTATGCTCGGATTCACGTTCTTGTAGTTTCCTTGCAATGTCTTCTTCTTTTCTTTGAATAGAACGCCTGGCAAGCTCCTTCCGACAATGAGACCGTAGAGAGTATAGTGCCTCTCTAGAGTCACTACTGAGATCAGATAAACTTATGTTATTCAAAGAGAACCAGCGTGAAAGCTTTGCACTGCACATCATCGAAATATCTGTAGAGGATTGCTTGCATGTTCATGTATTCCATTGATCCATCAGATCGCGAGTTGGGGAGATTTCACGAAGCAAACGTATTCCAAATTCATTGCTTTCTCGGCGCCTCATGCACAATTGATGCATGGAACATGTAACATCAGGGGAAAGTTCTACAGCGAGTGGCTAGAAGTTTTCAATCTACATGTAAGCAAAGTGTTTGCATGTAAGAGATAGTCGCGTCCAAACGCTCGGAAACCATTGAGTAACATCCCCAACATACATGTAGCTTGTTCGCTATTTTATGGAAATGCTACATTGGACGAAAGTGAGAGATTTGAAATATTACATGGAGAATTATGAAAACGTTTACTAGTAATCACTTAGTAAAGAGCTAGTCGCAGGGATGCACTCCACTCATTTAGTAGCATATTCAATTCAAATAACCTGGCACATGCTCATCCATCACCTTGGCCATTCATGACTTGAAAGTAAAGCTTTTTTGTGACTATTCAGATATTTTTCAGGAAAATAGATTTGATGAAAAAGTACCCGTGAGTAGCTTACTTTACTAGCCCGCACCCGTAAGAAGCTTACCGGTTAGTAGTCTGCCCGTGCTTGTGCATATATGTATCTATACATGGAAGCTTCACTCAGAGTCATAATACGACAAATATACATGTATTTTATTTAAGATTGATAAAAATAATTATACCCAATTTATACTTCGGTCTACTAAAGTGATCATCATTATGTCATTATTTTCCAATTCAGTTTGTTATTTTAACTGCCCTAATACAAGTATTGACAATAGGCCTACTTATTGGTCATTTACTGACCAACACAAAAATCAAAATACAGGGTGAGCATAAAGTTTTTCCCTGATTACAACAATTAATATTATGATGCTTTATTCGAAATGCAAATTCTTTGACGATGCCATTCGTAAGCTCAGACCTCAAAGTTTTGGTTTAATCACTTTAGAAGCACCGTATCAATCAATTCATACATAAAATTTCGACTTAATCAATTCTTATCAATTGATAATACGAGTAGTTTCTGATTCCGATAAAGACACCTTTGGAATCTCTTAGCATGATCATGAATAATTGATACAAACGATAATTCTTTTAGTGCCATATTAAAATCGATCAAGTCATTTATTGTTAACATTCTGATCTCGTTTTGTTGATCTTCGATTGAACACATATTACATGAAATGAACAAGATCTCATTTCATAGTTGACTTGCCGTCTCTCTAGTCATTCAATTTTTTTTCATCTTGTTGAACATTCATTTGTCCGTATTAATCTGTCTAGCATGGCATCTATGGTGGAGAAAGCTCAATGCGTTCTATAGTTTCATGTAACTAAGTCTCCGATAACTGTACAAAGGAATTTCCGATCACATTACGGCCGATCTCCTCCGGATGTGGAAAGCATAAAGAACTGGTTAGAAAAGTTCAAAGAGACTGGGAGCGTTGGCGATCTCAATAGAAGAGGGAGACCACCAGCAAGTGGAGAAGTGGTTGAGTCAGTTCGCAGTTCTTTTGAGAGGAGTCCAACGAAATCAACTCGAGGAGCTTCACAAGAACTTGGTATTCCACAAACTACTGTAGTCCAAATTCTGCACAAACGATTACAATTCCGAGCCTACAAGATACAAATGGTTCAAGCCTTGCAATTCAATGATCGTCCTCAACGTGCAGCCCTTGCAGAGGATATACAAAGGATCCTCATACAAAGGATATGCAGAGGATGACTCAAGTAATGAATACCTCCAGTACATTGCTTTTTCTGATTTACGTGAGGCTACGTTTCACTTATCAGGCAAAGTTAATCGGCACTCCTTACAACTCTGGGGATCTGAGAATCCACATGTGATGGAGCACCAGAGAGACAGTGCAAAGGTGAATGTGTGGTGTCGTCTGATGCACAACAGAGTTATTGGACCCTCTTTCTTGCGGAATCGACAATTTCTGCCAACGTCTGCCTGGACATGTTGCAACATTTTGCCGTTCTGCAGCTGGCAGACTATCAACCAAACATTGTCTTTCAACAAAATGGACCTTCTCCACATTGGGGCAGACGTGTGCGAGATTTTCTGGACGAAGCTTGCCGAACAGATGGATAGTGCAGGATGGACCAACACCATGGCCACCGAGCTCGCCTGACATCTTCCTATGGGACTACGTAAAACACCTGTTCGTGATCTCGAAACACTAAAATTACGGATTCGGGAAGCGATAGCGTCCGTAAGTCTTGAGATGCTGGACACACTTGGAGAGAAATTGACTATCGTTTGGATGTGCTCCGAGCTGCGAAAGGAGCTCATGTTGAGGTGCATTGACAGTAGTTGAAATCAAATTAAATAGAAGATATTGGATTCAAAAAATTGTTTTGCTCTAATAAAGGCTAAAATTGATAAGAATTGATTAAGTCGAAATTTTATGTATGAATTGATTGATACGGTGCTTCTAAAGTGATTAAACCAAAACTTTGAGGTCTGAGCTTACGAATGGCATCGTCAAAGAATTTGCATTTCGAATAAAGCATCATAATATTAATTGCTGTAATCACGGAAAGACTTAATGCTCACCCTGTACATTGCTAACTGATGAAAATGACTCCAAAGTCGCTGCAGAAAGTAAATGACGATGTCTCAGTAAGTATCAATGATATTGACCAGCTTTCTTCTGATTTAAAAGTCCAAGGGAAAGTAATGGGCAAAAGACCGTTCCAGGACACCATAAAATTCAAAAAAATAGTATCTTTAAAAACGACATAAATTCATGAATTTAGACCCTTTTTCAGGTTTTTAAGACCTAAATTCATGAATTTAGTCGTTTTTAAAGATACCGATTTTTCAAAAAATGGTACTTTTTAAATGGTCTAAATTCATGAATTTTGGTCATTTTTCAGGTTATGAAGACCTAAATTCATAAATTTAGGCGTTTTTAAAAATACCCAATTTTTCAAATTTTTCAAAATCTCAAAATTTGAGAATTACAATTTTCTCGCTTAAATCATGATCGTTCCAGGACACCGAAAATCATAAAAGTTAAGAATCTCAAATTTGTGAATTACAATTTTTACCCTTAAAATCATGACCGTTCCAGGACACCGAAAATCATAAAAGTTGAGAATTTCAAATTCATGAATTTTATCCATCTTTCAGGTTTTTAAAATATATCATGTGACTAAAATATTTCTTTAAAAATGGAAGAAACAAAAGTGGATGAAACAAAAGTGGATGAAACCACAAGAATATATCCTTCGTTATCATATGAACGTAGTTCTACTTTAATGGACATTGAAAAAATGAATAAAGAAAAACACAAAGATAGAGTACGTTATATGAAAGATAAGGAATCTCAATTATTATTAAGATTAGAGCATTATAAAAAATTAAGAAAGAGATGGAGTAAAGTTAAGAATGTAACACAAGGAATTGGCATATTCTTAACAATAAGTTTAGGTGCTTTAACAATTGTTATATCTTCAGGTGTTTTAGTAATTCCAGTAGTTGCTACAGCTTTAACAGGTACGGGTGTTTTTGCAACTTCACTTGTTACAATGTTAGATAAATCTTTAATAACTAAGAAACGAAAATCATTAAAAACTAAGCATTTACATATTAAAGAAGTCTATGATAAACTACATTACTACTTTCAAAGAGTATGTGATGATAATGTTATTACGTTAGATGAGATTGAAAAATTTGATCAAATAGCTAATGAAGTAAATCAAATATCATTTCAATTACAGTCAGAAAAAGTTGATGATAAGAATAAACAGGATGGCAAAATTTCGAGTGATGGTAAAATTTCTAATGAAGAAAATGACAAAATTTTTTTAGAAGAGCTAAAAACTTTAAGCGAAAATTTAAGCAAAACTTTATTAAACAAAACTTAAAACGAGAAAACTTTAAACGAAAAGATGTCAGACAACAAAGCAATAAAAAAATAATTTGTTCAGTAAAATGTTTCTGCTGTATTCCAATGTTACCACAAAATTCAAATATTATATTTTAAAAATGGATAAAATTAGAGCTGATAATTTTAAAAGAATAAAACAATTAGAAGAGTTAATAAAACAAAGAAATATTATGAAGGAAAATCATCTTCAACATAGAATGATAAAAGCTGGTATTCAATCTGATATGTTTGAAAAAATGCAGCAAACCGAACAAGTAAAAACTGATTTTGAAAAAACTATGAAACCATTTAAAACTTTTGAAAAAGAACTTACAAATAATGATAAACAAATTGATATAACAGATCCAGAGCACAAAACTATATTAGATGACTATGGATTACTAGAATCAAACATTAATAAGAAATTACCAAAATCTATGCAATTTGAACATTCTATTTCATTTATAGATGGAAAAACAATACCTAGATTTTATCTCGGACAAAAAGAAATATTTCAACAACCTTTTCGAGGTTTAATTTTTTCACCAGATAAATCTCCTTTTAATTTAGATAGAAATTTTGTTGATCTTTTAAGAGGAGCAGATTTAAATAATTATGCTGTAGAAGATCTCATAAAATATAAAGCTATGTTAGATAGAGTTGGTGCAGTAAAATCTCTTAGACGTTATAAACAATTAGAAAATTTATTATCAACGGGAGTTAGAGTAGGGAAAGGTTTTAAAACAGAAACAACTGTATTTTTACCAGATGATCCACAAGAATTACTAAATAGATTAAATTATTTAATATCTGCAATAAAAGAAGGACATAATTCTAGTTTCAATGAAATTCATGCTATATTGAAAAGACTGTTAGAAAAGAAGATTCTAAATGAAGAGGATTATAAAAGGGTAGCTGAAATATGTTGTTTCTAATTTCTTTATAAAAAAATATTTATTCAAAATTTTAACTAAAAAATGTGTTCAGCAGATTTAGACAAAATTAATAATCATTTAGAAAATTTGACAGATTTCGGGTTCATCAAAATTTAGTACGACGTTAAAAATTATAACAACTACTTCATCACACACTTGTAATTTAGAACCCATTCTACATTTGGAACAAAATAAAAATTATCAAATTGCATTGACTAGTTTCTCTACATTTAACACTATTCAAAACGTTATCAAAGATGTGAATGATCAATTTAGATATTCTACTGATAAAGGCAAAACATGGAAAATACAAACTTTTCTTCCTGGTTCTTACGAAGTTGAATCAATATCAAATGAAATTAAGAGAAATTTAGGTATACCATTTAAAGATAAGAAACAATTACATTTTGCAGTTGAACCGGCAGTTAATAAATTTTCTCTTACTTTAGACGAAAATCATCAAGTTGATTTTAATCATGATAGATCATTGTCAAAGCTATTAGGATTTGATAAACAAACCTATAGTCAAGGTTATCATTTTGGTGAGAAGATTCCAAAAATAACTGAAATAAATTCAATTGTTGTACATTGTGACATTATTGAAGGAGGATATATAAATGGTAAATTGTCAAATTTAATATTCAGTTTTCCAGCTTTTACTGTACCCATTGGTTATAGATTAAATGTAATTCCACAAACATTAATATATTTCCCTATTACAAGAAAAACTATTAACAACATTAACATTAGAATCACTGATGAAAAAGGACAAGAAATAAATTTTGGAGGTGAAGAGATTATGATAGATCTTTTGGTTCGGGAGGTATAAACTCCCGTTCGAGAGGTATAAACTCCCACGCGAAGCTAGAGAAGTTTAATTTTCTTCTTCTTCTTTAAAAATAAAAATAAAATTAAAAATAAAATTTTTTTATTAAAAAATGAGTGAAGTACTACCATTAAATAAAAAAAACTTAAATTTAATCATCATCCAAATTTATCTAATAAAGTTTTGTCAGTTATTTGTGGAAGATCAGGATGTGGAAAAACGTATCTATTATTTAAAATATTAACGACTCCAAATTTTTTGGATTATAACAATCTTATAATTTATACAACAACAGCAGAACAACCCGTCTATCAATTTTTAAAATATGGATTTGAAAATAATCTTAGAAAACAGCAATTGCTTCATTATTCAAAGAATATGAAAAATCTGAAGATGAAGAAGAAATAAGTTCGTGGTGTGAAGAAGCAGCAAAAAATAATCAATTAGTTGAAACCAATAAAAATAAGCATATAAAGATACAATTAATAGATGATAGTGGTAATATGCAAGATCCTAGTAAACTAGATAAAACAATGAAACATTGTGTAATTTTTGATGATTGTGTTAATGATAGAAATCAGTCAGTTCAGAGAAATTATTTCACAAGAGGTAGACATAACAACTGTAGTGTTTTTTATTTAACACAAAGTATGTATTCAGTAGACGGAAGTGTTATTAGAAAGAATGCAAATATATTTATACTATTTGAAATAAATGCAAGAAACTTAAGTGATTTGTTAAGAGATTTATGCGTAAGAAATAAAGATGAATTTAAACAATCGTGTAACAATGCTTGGTCAAAAGATTATGGATTTATCACAATTAATATTGATAAAAAATTCATGATAGAGTTATAGAAGATTTGTTTACCGAGTGATAAAAGATATACAAATATAGTGTTATAATATTTTTTTAATTTTATATATATATCAAATTTGTCTATCTTAGAAATAAGAAAATTAAAAAGGTGAAGTAGTTATTCCATCAGGTAAAATTTTTCTTTTATCATCAAATGGATCTAATGCTAATTTATGTTCTTCTTTTAAATGCATTTTATGTTTTTTTGAATTAAGTCTATAATTACATGCTGTTTTTATGTCATTATTAAATAATAATTTTTTATAATCTTGAAATGTTATTTGATTAGCCACTGATGCCTTTGAAATTCCTTTTAATGTTTTATGTGTTTTAATATTATTAGTTGTGTTATAACAATAATATTTAGATTTTAAAAATATAGCTTCTGTTATGAAATCTTCATTTCCTTCTAATTCATCTTTTACTTTACATGAATCAGAAGGATGAATGATATCTTTTATTTTATTAATTTCTTCATCAAGTGAAGAATTATACGGTATTGTTAATTCTAAGAAAACAGAATCGGTATCTGTAAAGTGTAATTTATAGTTCTTGCCATAAGCAGGTGCTAAATAATCATATATAAATCTATACATAAATAGTTTAGCTAATTCTAATATAGTGAATCCAATAAAATTAAACTTATCATGTTTTACGCTAATTCGACGTAAATGTACAGCACATAGTTCATCACTAAATCTAGTAGTTCTTTTATATGTAGGTTTCCTTGTTAAATTTTGAAACCCATCTTTATCATAAACTATTTCAATATTTTGTCTATTACGCACATTTTCTAAAGTCTTCCTGTACATTATTCATTAATTGTACATGATAAAATTTATGATGTACATCATAAAATGCATTATTCATTAATTTGAAGAACACGTTTCCAAAATCATCTTTATTTCTTTTAGCTATTTTACGTTTTTCAATATTGAACTCTATATAATTTTTTAACCATTTAGATTTTTGATAAAATAGTTTTCGATGTATTTTGGTGAGAATCATTCCATGTTCTAAATACCAATCTAGCATTCTTCCTTCAACAACATACCTTCCTTTATTACTTTGTGTTAACATAAGTTTTTTTGTTGGTCTGTATTTTTTAGGAATTAAAGATTTTTGATAATCTGAAAAATCTTCTATATTGGGAATTTTGTTTTCGGGACAGAAAGGAAAATATTTTGTTTTATCTTTTATTTCATCAGGATATACTAAATCAACTTCATATATATAACCATGATTATAATTTCCATCATATGTTTTTTGATAATCTAGAATATTACACCATGACATTTCACCTGTTGGTAATTCTTGTATCATGCAAGAAGAATATAAGCTATTAAAATCATAATATAACAAATAGTTTTCTCTCATGATTTCATCAACTGCTCCTTGACTATCTTCATTTGATATAAGTCCTTCTATATTTTGATTAAACAATTTTATAAACTGATCACTTTCTTCTGGAGATAAAGGTTTCATTATTCCATAATCATCAGGATTTACTTTTTTATTGTAACACTGTACATAACGATTACCTAAAACTGATGAAACTCCACCTCTAATTCCAGATTCAAAAAATAATAATTTATCATATGTATTTTTTTTATAATGTTTAAGTTTAACGGACTTTGTCCTAGAGCCATCGGCTTGAACACCAGTGTGTTTTAATCCTGCTAACCATGTTAAACCTGGTGTAGAATAACAATAACATGGATCTATTCCGTAATATTCTAAACACATGTCACGAAAGTTTTCAAAAAGATCAGTAAGGATTAATACATCTATCTGTAGATATTTCATTGTATAATCATACATTGTTCTACAATTTAACTCTCTCCAATTCTTTTCAGCTTCTGCATAATCTTCTTCAGATAATTGTGATTGTTTTAATGTTGATTTAAATTTATTTATTGGAGGAAGTTGTTTTTCTTCCATAATTTTATTCACAGAATTAAAATCTCCAGTTATGTACTCATACGGAAATATTCCTTTCAAAGGTTTTAAATTAGATTTATTTAATATTTTACACTGTTCAGATTTCAAAGTTTTTCCCATAACATCTAATGAATAAGGAGTAAAAAATCTAAATGCATCTAAAATTCTAATACATCCTAATTGCATTGAAAAATATTCTTCTTCTTGTTTACATAGTACATTTATTTGTTGTTGTTGTATTTTTTAGATGAAAATAAATCTTTCATTACTAGATGGAAATCATATTTAGAACCATTGTAGAAATATAAAGGAACAAAGTTATATTTAAATTTATTAGCATTAAGATTACAAGAATTATGTGCTGCACCTCTATATAATCCATTCAGATGATCATGATCTTTTACTTTGTCAATATATCTACCTTTGCCATTTTTATAATTTTTTGTAAATTCTTTTCCACAGTAATAACAATTTGTTTCATTAACAAAATTAATTTTTTCTTCATCCGTTAATGGAAGCATTGGTATATTTCTTTCAAGCAATTGTGAAAAATAATTTTGTAATTCTTCTACTTTCTTTGTAAACATTTCTGAACTATCTTCACCATAGTATTGAAAATATTCTGATTTAAATAATTCAGGATAATTTAAATGAAGGTACATTCCCCAACATAATGGTTTTTGTTCAAATAAATATTTTTCTTTACTTTGTTCAGATGCACTTTTTTCATATTTATAAACCGAAGGTTCTAGGGCTTGGCCCGTACAATTATCGGAATCGGGCGAAGCCCTGGAAGACATCTCCGATGTCCCGTGATTTTGTGTCATATTAACATTATATGCTTCAAAATCACAATAAATAGTAAAGGGTACTTTATTTTTAAAATACCATTTATTATATTCTGATTAATCATCTTTTGGAAATGTGTTTCTGACTGCTTCATTTTGTTGGCAATTCTCCAAATGTCTATTCATTTCTTCTTTAGTTCTAAAGCTCGTCATACATTGAAGACAAGGAAAATTTGTATTATCTGAAGTTTTTGTAAATATAGAAACATCTTTACACAATATAAAATGACCCTGATAATATAATATATTCGCTTGTGCTGGTTGTTTTGTCTGTTCTAGTTTTTCAAATTTATCTTGATATATTTCATGTGTTTCATCAATTTCTTTTGTAAGATTAAATGTATTTCGATGAAAATTTTGATTTAATATTTGTAACTGATAACTATATTCTTTATCATATTGTTCTTTATATTGTTGTAGACATTTTTTTAAAGATTCATTTATTTTTTGGTTGGTTTCATTTTCTTCATTATTTAATTCTTTATTGTCTTCATTATTTTCTTCATTTAATTTTTGAATCGTTTCTATCTTATTTTGATATTTATGGCCATATTCTTGTAGTAACTTTTTTGTTTGTTGTTGATAGTCTGTTTTACAATTTTGTAAAATTTTATTTAAATTTTGTAATTTTTGTTGATATTCTAAAGATAAAGATAAATAATCGGTATCATAATCATAATTATAATTACGTCCTTTATAATTATTATGATTAATCATTATTGGTGATAATGTTTTAACAATTTCAAATTTTTCAGTACATATTATATTTCCTTGGTAAAAAATATTATGATGCATGTAATTTCCTCGATCATTATATACTATTTCTGATTGACATAAATTTTTATTATTCAAATAAAATTTTTTTGAAACTGAGTAAAGTGGAGTAATTTTACCAATAGAAACATAATTCACATTTAATTCAAAAACATTTACTTCTATTGAATTTTTATTCTTTTTATGAAACTTTATTAACCTATTATAATCATATGGAAATTCATCTAAGCCATCAGAGAGATAAAATTCATTTATGTATTCTTCTTTATTATAATGACTTAGTCTTTCTTTAGGATATTCTGCAGGATGTAAATGTGCTATAATACTCCACAGAAAACAATAATCATCTTCATTTTTTATGTTGATTATTTGTGGTGAACTGAAAGGTAAAGGAACATAACTACCACCAGTATTATTTTTATATTTATCAATTACTATTTTCTTAGATAGTATTTTAACAAATCTCCAACCAGATTCACGTAACTGGGCTTCAATTATACAATTTTCTAATTTAAGTATCATCGATTCAAATATGGGTTGTATATCATTTACATTATGAATTTCTTGCGAATTTGTAAAATGTCCTTGTATTATTTCTTCAGGAATTCCATCAGGTCCATTTTTTGTAAAAAGTACTTCTACATTCATATAACATTTGAAAGATTTCTTAAATATATTATAAAAGTTGGTTAGAATATCAGAAAACGTTTCATCGGTTTCATTATGTTCAACAGATTCATTAAATAAATATTTTATATCTGTTACGGCTTCATCAAATTCATCTATTTCGTTAAATTCATCAGTATCGCTAAATAAATATCTTCCATCTGGTACGGTCTCATCTTCAAATTAAAAACTTTTTTATATTCTGAATGAATAATAATCATCAAACATTTTTTAACTTTTATATCAGTAGGTAATGTTTCTAGATAGTTTATATAATTATTTAATTTTAATATATTTCCTTCATCAACTCGATCTACATTTTGTAAATCCAATTTATTATTTAAATGAGATTGATAACTTCTTTTTGTTTGCAACTTTTTTTTACATAAGTTACAATAAAACTTGGTATTTTCCATTTTTTTATTTTTTAAAGAAAAAATTGTGTTTTAATTTTAGATATAAACATTCTAATATCAAGGACTTGAGTGTTATTTTATATTATAATATATTTCACGTTCCTAAGTTATTTTATTTTCTTTATCATATTAAGTTTTATCATATTAAGTTTTATCATATATTATTATATATTTCACGTTCTTAAGTTATTTTATTTTCTTTATCATATTAAGTTTTATCATATCAAGTTTTATCATATTGAGTTTTATCATATTAAGTTTTATCATATAACGTTTTATCAAAAGATAATTTAAATTTATTTTCACTTACTATTGATTCTTCATCATCATCATCATAAATTACACTTTTCGGTATAGGATGCCATTCCCTGATAGGATACCATTCTCTTATTGGAATATCTAACTCTAAATTACATTTTTAATCTGATAATAATATAATAGAGAAAAATATTGGTCTTTGATCTCTTTTGGGAAATTTAATAACACCACCATAATCTGAATCACTTTTAGTTTTTATTAAAGATGATAAAATTTTAAATTGATTATATGTAGATCCTAATTTAAATTTTGTAGACCTGACACATAGTTGTCTAACAGTATCTTCAACTATTCCATCATTATTATTTTCAATTGTAAGAAAATGAAATTTAGATAAATTTTGATTATATGTAGTATTAATATCATGTACATCAGTATGAGATATAAATTTTTCTTCACTTAAATTTTTATAATTACTAATATTTTTATAATCTTTTTTACCATTTACACCTTTTTCAGGTGTTTCAGAATCATCATTATTATCATAAGATTCTTTAAGATCGGGCAAAGCCCTAGAAACTTCAGTTCGTTTATTATGATTATGATTATGGTCATTGTTAATAGTATAAGGTGTTGTCCACATATAAATTTTCTCTTGTTGGGCCAAACCATTGATGTAAGATTTTAATAAATTAATATTTAAGTTGGAATATAATCCTATATACGTATCATCATCATATCTTTGGGGCATTTCTAATGTTTCTTGTTTATACATTGTATCTCTATAATAAACTTGACAAAATAATTCTTCGTTATGTTTTTTACTCTGTTATATTGATTTTGGTCATCAACAAATAATCTAATTTTTTCTTTGGAAAAAGATTTTAATTTTTTAACTAATTCTTTAATATTGATATAATTAATAATTTTAGTTTCTATCCAATCAGTATTACTAATCGGCAAAACTGCTCTAATAAAACCATAAACATTATTATGACCTATTATAACCATATTTTCTTTATTTAATTCAACATAAGCCACATCATTATATTTACTAACAATATCCATAAATTTTATAAATGGATCACCTGGAAATAAACAATAATTAGTTTCTATAGAAGGTAAACCTTTAGTCTGTTCTCTAAATATTTGGGCTTGTAATTCAAATAAAATATTATCATCTATACATGGATTATTATTATTATTATTATCAAAACATTTATTTTCAAATCCCGATGATCTCGTCGAATAAGAAGAACAGGATGATGCGGACGAATATAATTTTTTTGAATTTGTTTTTTCCATTTTTTTATTTTTATTTGAAAAAATTTTATTTTTTTATTTTTATTAGAAAAAATTTTATTTTTTTCTCATTATATAAAAAAATTACTTTTTTATTGTTTTAAAAATGATGTTACCAAATGTTGGTGGAGGTGCATATATCCCGAATAATCGCGAATTAGAAATAGAGATAGAAAATTATATCATGAAACTGGAGACGTTTTATCTGGTCCTTTGCATCTTTCTATTCTTCCGCAACAAAATACAGAGTTAACAAATAAACAATATGTTGATACACAAATCAATGACTTAAAAGAAAAATATATAAACGATGTTTTGGTTCCACTGATATATGAATTAAAGTTGCTTAAACTTAATGACAAATCATTAAATGAAAAATTATTAAAACTTGATAAAAAGGATAAAGAGCTAGAAGCAGATATAGCAAAACTTTTTAAAAAGATTTCTGAACAATCAAAAATTTTAATATTACTTTCTATAAAGTTAAAATCTGCAGTCATTAAAAATAAACATCAGATACAACTATTGAAAGAACAATTAGAAGATGAAATTGAAAAACTACCTGAAAGAATTAAAAAAATTTAAAGAAGTTACAAGCTACATTCCAAAAAAGTGTTGATGAATTAAGTTCTAAAATTACTCAACAAATGAAAAAGATGAATAGAATAATAAATGAAGTAAACTCACTTAATCAAAAAGTTGATAAAATGAAAACTCTTAAAATCAATTTAGAAAATGAATTAAAGTAAAATTTACAAGAAAACTCTAAAGAAAATAAAGAACAGTTAGATGCTGTTAAAAGACAACTAGATGTTCTTAAAATTAAGTTAAATGCTCTTAAAACGGCGTTGAAGATGAATCAGGAGAAAATGCAAGTTAATAGAAAAGAAATTAAAGTACATCACACGCTACTTGACGCAATAGATAAAGTGCAACAGACAATTAATAAAGTTATCACGAAGTTGTTGGACATTCACAAACTTAAATCTTAACGTAAATATTTTTCCTAAAAGTCAAATTTATTCCTAAAAAATGCCTATAATTTATAAACACAATCTTAAACATTTTGCTTCAAATCAAGGAATTGCTCATGAACCACGTATGAATCCTGTTTATCATTATGATAATAGAGAAACAGCTCACACGGAAGGAGCTGGCATCTTTTCTGGTATTGGAAGTATCGTTAACTTAATTAAAAATAATAAAGATTTGATTACATCTGCAGCAAAAGGAGCAGCTGCTATAGGTAGTACAGCTAGTGCAATATCAAATGCTGTCAAGTCTCAAAACGAATTAAAACAACTAGAAGCTATTCGTAAACTTAGGAATGATTCTGAAGAACTAAAAAATTTAAAAAAACTTTCAGAGGAAACAAAAAACAAAATTGCTAACATAGCTGTGGGGGGTGAAACCTTGAGGAGCGGAGCTCCGTCTGATAGTAAACATAAGAAGAAATCAGGCGTAGCCATAGAACGTTCAATTGAAGAAATAAGAGGTAATGGCGTGAGCAGCAACCTTCGGTCTAACCAGCAAAGCTGTAGCGGAGCTGGTCTGGCAAAATTCTAAAATATGTTTTAGTAAAATTTTTTTAGTAAAATTTTTTTAGTAAAATTTTTTTAGTAGAATTTTTTTAGTAAATTTTTTTAGTAAATTTTTTTAGTAAAATTATTTCTGTGTGTGAGAAAAAACAAAAAGTCAAATTATTTTTATAAAAATGTCTTCGCTAATTGAAAATAAATTTGAATTAGATAAACCACCAGGTGTTAGTTATAATCAAAAAAAGAATGACTATATAAGAATTGCTATGAATCCCGGATCTTCTAGTAGAGTAAATACTGGAGGAGATTTAATTTTTGAAGCTGATAATCAGCAGAGTTATATATATCTAACTGATTCATTTTTACTATGTGAATATTCTTTATATAGTGATGCCAATTTTACAACACCATTACCAGAAACCGATAATATTGCATTAGAGAATAATTCTTTCCAAAATTATTTACACAAATGCGTTTAGATGTTGCAACTCAAAATATAGAAACAATAAGTGATTCTCCAGGTGTAATTGATGCAATTCTTAGATTTGTAACAATCGGTGAAAATAATAAAAAGTATGAAATCGAAGGTTGGTTTCCTGATACTAATGATGGTATAATTGTTGATGATTTAACTCACGCTGGAACAGATGCAGCAGGAATTGCGAAAGATGTAGAAAATATTGCAAAACATTTAAATAAAACAAACAATAGTGCATATAAAGAAAGACGTGAGTTTAACAAGAAAAGTAAGCAAACAGTAAATTGGTCATTGTCTCCATTATTCGGATATTTAGATTATGATAAAATATCATATCAATTAAAATTTAAATTAATAATTCATCGCACAGCAAATAATGAATTAATATATTTTGGTGAGACTGGAAAAAAGCATATTTAAAAATTGATAGACTTGAATGGTGGATTAAGCATATTACTCCTAGTTTAGAGATTGAAACAGCTATTGCAAAAAGATTAAATACTAACAAACCAATTCCAGTAGATTTTCTAAAGCGTACTGCTAGTTCAGTAACTTTTTCTGAACAAAGATTTAACTGGCATTTTATTAGAACTTCAAATACTCCAAGATATTTATTACTAACATTTCAAAGAAATAATTCTCCACGTTTTGATAAGAACAATAATCTTTTTCATATTAATACAATTCGAAGTTTACAAGTTTCATTAAATCAAACCCGATATCCAATTGATCCATTAAGATTCGATGATACCAATAATCAATTTATGGAAGGATATGATTCTTATCGAAATCTTTGTATAGAATTTGGAGTTGAACCACAATTAACTCCTGGAGATTGGAGACATTTATATCCTGTTTTCTGTTTCGATTTAAGTGCACAATCTGAAGATATTATCAAGACTGGTTGTGATGTAACAATTAATATTGAAAAGAAAGATTCCACAACTTCATTGATGGCTTATGGTTTATTGCTAGAAGATGTAAAATATTCTATTGAAATTCTTAATGGAAAGATGGCTAGGATCGGCTGAAGCCTCGAGGAGCTTCGCTCCGATAAGTTAATTAAAATTTTTGATAACTTAAAATTTTGACAACTAGAATAGATTAAAATTTTTGATAACTTAAAATTTTTTCATAACTAAAATAGATTAAAAATTCTTAACTTAAGATTTTTCATAACTAGAATAGATTAAAAAAACTGTTAGATTTAAATTTATTCATAACTAGAATAGATTAAAATTTTTGATAACTTAAAATTTTTTTATTAAAAATGTCGCAAGCGAAAAGTAATAATAATAAAACTGTTGGATTAAAATTACGTAATATTGTTGACAAAAATATCCCTAAAACTATTACGATTAACAAAAAAAAGTATTACATAAGTAAACCAATGATAGAGAATATTCAATTACAAGAAGAAAAGAATGGCGGGATTCTCCCATTAATTCCACTATTAATAGGTGGTATAGCAGCTGCGGGAAGTGTTGCAGGTGGGACAGCTGGTATTGTCCAAGCAGTAAATAAAAATAAATCAGAGAAGGCAGCATTAGAAGAACAAAAACGACATAATAGAGAGTTAGAGAAAGATGCTAGGGGTGACGGAATAGTAGATAATTTTATTAGTAAATTAAAATTAGTTGATATAGGAAAACGAGTTCTTAAAAATATTCTCCACAATGTTGATGATTTAATTGAAATTAAGGAAACTAAAGATGGTTCTGGAATATATCTAAGTCCTAGTATGATAAGGTAAAACATTTACTTTATTTTATCTTTTAAAACTTTTTTATCTTTAAAAATGGTTTCCACAAATTCTAAAAATTCCGAAAATTTAATTAAATAAAAAATTGCTAATTTAGATTTATTAAATTATCTATTAAACAAAAATGAAAACTCAAATTGTAAAATTTATGAAGGTAACGACATACAAAAAACATTAGAAAACTTTCCTGGATTTATTTGGAGTAAATATTCGAAAGAAAAACATCTTCCTGGTCATTCATATACTGGTCCAGGAACTCGATTAGATATAAGACTAGATGAGAATAATAATCCGAAACCAGGTGAAGAACCAATAAATAGAGTAGATGCCACCGCTTATAGACATGATTTAGCTTATCGAAATCATGACCTAAGTTCTCGACATGTAGCTGATAAGAAGATGATTCAAGAATTAGATAGTATTCAAAATCCTACATTTAGAGAAAAAATTGAAAGAATGTTTGTTAAGAAAGCTTTACAAGCTAAAATATTATTCGGTCAGGGGATAGATGAAACGACAGCAAAGCTGTCTGAGACCAACGCTCGAACCTACGCGTCCGAAATTCATAGGGAATACAGAAAGCCTAAATATTTATTGAAAGTAAAAGTATTTAATAAAGATGATATTTGGAGTGCTGATCTTATTCATATGCCGAATGAAAGGGACTACAAATACGCATTGACCGTTATAGATTTATATACACGATACGCTTGGGTAAAGCCTTTAAAAAATAAAAGTGGACTATCAGTTAAATATGCGTTTGAAGAAATCTTTAAAGAAAGTAAGAGAAAGCCAAAAAAATTGTTTGTTGATAAAGGGTCGGAATTTTATAACCGAAACGTTCAGCCACTGTTTGAAACTGTGCATTCAACTGAAAACGCTGGAAAGGCTGTAGTAATAGAAAGATTCAATAGATCATTAAAAAATAAAATTTTCAAAAAATTTACTCAGCAAGGAAATCAGAAATGGTTGAAGATATTACCAGGAGTTGTAGAAGAGTATAGCAATAAGATTCATTCAGGTATTGAAGAAACTCCAAAGAATGCTTCTGACGATCCTGATTTGATAAGAAAAAAATATTCGAGAATAATTATTCGAATGAGAGTAATCCGAATTTGCAGAAACTTAAGCCGAAATTTAAAATTGGTGATAGAGTTAGAATATTTAAGTATAAAAATAAATTTGAAAAAGGCTTCGTTGGCTATTGGACTAAAGAAATATTTGAAGTTTGTAAAATAAATCAAACTTATCCGATTACTTACGAAATCAAAGATTTAGATGATGAAAATATCAGAGGCCGATTTTATCAAAATGAATTACAACGAACTGATTTTTAATTATCATTATCATTATTATTGGAACTAACGTTTCGGGAATGAAATTCCCTTGTAAGGCGTAGCCATTGAACCTACGGTTCGTTCAATTCTAACATAATATCAAGAAATGGTACTCCTTTTTGTAATTTAAATAAAACATAAAGACATAATTGACCACAATAAGTAGTTCCCGGTTTTTGAATTTGAAATGTATTATAAATTCCACTGCCAAGTAATTTTTTGACTTCGTTTGTAGGTGGAAGTCCATAAGAGTCGAACCAATAGTTCTCAGCCTCTGGGCGGTCGAAATAGTAATTATCTCCATTTTTATTTCTATGCCCCGCTGACCAATGTACGCCTTTTTGGTCTGAAGTGTGAAGATTCGTTATGAAATTTACAGTTGGCTTATTTTTGATCAATTGTAATTCGCCTCTCATTAGAACATGAAAATTCTTTATTCCCAATTGATTTGCGATTTTCTTTAAATCGAAATTCGTTGTTGTTTGTGTTCCATATAATTTCAGAAACTCATTTATGTTGCTCATTTTATAATAAAAAAATTTCTTAAGTGACCCCTAGAAGTCAGAAGGGAGGGGACATTGATTTAAAACTGTTCCACAATGATGACTTTCCTTACTACTTAGTCAGAAGGGGGTATTGATTTAAAACTGTTTCATAATGATGACTTTCCTTACTACTTGGGGGGTATTGATTTAAAACTGTTCCACAATGATGACTTTCCTTACTACTTATTCGATTTTAAAATGATTTAATTTAATCTAAATTAAAACGTTACATTGTTTTACAGATTTCCATTTTCTTCATGTACTTTTCAAAATGAATTAGAAAAAAAACTGAGTTTTAGATAGTTCTTGAATCACTGCTTGCTTACTTGCTTTTCAGATGTAGTTGTCATTTTCTTTGTTAGTTAATTACGCGAAGACTGAAAAGTGACAACGACGTTGACAGTTGATAAATCTTTATTCATCAGAACAAAAATGAATACATTAGCCTGCAGGACAAAAGAATAAAGAATCGCAGATTTCCCACGAAGCGTCAAACTTCAATCTAAACGTTACAACTATTGGTGTTGTTGATTATCTTCTTCTCTTTGAGCATGCTGTTGCCGTTGTTGCTCTTCTATTCGCATTTGTTCTTGTACTTGTTCATATGTTGGTGGACTTTGTACTTCTATATTAATAGGTTGACTAGTTTGACGTATGATATTCTCCTCTTCCTCTTCTGATAATTGACTATTCATATTATAAAATAATTTCTGTCTCTTTTCAATAAGGTTTAGAATTTTTTTGTCAATACTAAAATTGACTCTTCTTTCACCAAGTGATTGAAGCAGTGAACCAATATCATGTTCCCGAAATAAACTGCTCCTCGATTGAAGTTGTATGATCTGTCTTGTTAGCCGTTCTAATTGTTGTCGTTTTACTTGAATACGAAGTCGGCGTTCAGTAGATCCAACCATGATATTGTGATAAAGGCAACGCTTTACGCAAGTACTCTCTTTCAAACGAAATGAGATAAGTTTAAAATTTGTTAAATGAGATATAGTTTATAAGCATCAATGAAATCCCTATGACAACGTTGACGCGACAATTGTAACTTTCTAAAACAATAGAGTTCAAGTAACCAATGAATCGCTGCCAATTTCTGAGCCAAGTTGGCTAACAAAATGGATTTGGTCGCGGTTCCGGTCGCAAAACTGGCAGCACATTTTGCAAGTGGGGGTAAGAGAAAGACATAAGTGCGGGTAACAACTGTTTGATCTGTAATGCAATGGTTCATGAATTCGTGAAATAACTGCATTGTTTTATGAATGCGGGTATCAGCTGTTCCCTACAATTGGGAGGTTCATCAGAGTGCAAAGCAGTAACAATAACAGGCATTCTAAGAGATTGTGTTACATTTCTAAAGAAATATTTTAGTCACATGATATATTTTAAAAACCTGAAAGATGGATAAAATTCATGAATTTGAAATTCTTAACTTTTATGATTTTCGGTGTCCTGGAACGGTCATGATTTAAGCGAGAAAATTGTAATTCTCAAATTTTGAGATTTTGAAAAATTTGAAAAATTGGGTATTTTTAAAAACGCCTAAATTTATGAATTTAGGTCTTCATAACCTGAAAAATGACCAAAATTCATGAATTTAGACCATTTAAAAAGTACCATTTTTTGAAAAATCGGTATCTTTAAAAACGACTAAATTCATGAATTTAGGTCTTAAAAACCTGAAAAAGGGTCTAAATTCATGAATTTATGTCGTTTTTAAAGATACTATTTTTTTGAATTTTATGGTGTCCTGGAACGGTCTTTTGCCCATTACTAGGGAATGGGGTTTCAAATTCACATTATTATCACAACGATTACTTTTCTACGAAAATGTTCGGTTGTAGCAAACAATCCTAACCGATGCTTATTGTGAAACATGCTGAATTTCGCCATTATCTGAATCGTTCATAATGAGTTAGTAAATCAATGATTCCCCCTTGTGATATTGTCCAAAAACATAAAAGGGTCATATTTTAACATTTAAGAAGAAAAAACATTTTACAATTTATGTTCAGCACCTACGCTGATTCACAGGCTCATTGACCTTTGAGATTTCAATGGTTTTAAAAGAACCACTGCTTTCGACAAGAAAGATCACTCAATATGGATTTTGAAGCTCGTCAAGAGCTTCTACAACTTCCTTAAAAAATGAAGCATGACCTCAACTATTTAATTTGCCTATAATCATCTCCAGAATCTCAATAACACTCAATTATCTCACAACACGATCAATAATTTGAAATCTTACTGGATGAAACTGGCTCGCCAGTTTCAGAGACTGAAGGGGTCCAAACATGAATTTTCAGTTTTTGTGAAATCCTCGTTCCCTGGAAGGTTTTGTACTGTTCTTTCGACCAGCTATGCCATATTCAAATTAGTTTGAGTTTTCAACCTTCATAACGGCATCATGTCGTGATTAGAGAGGCATCATGCAGTTATGGAAAGTCTCCACGTCAAACAGCTCACGTCAGGATTGGCTTTTCTAAGGACTTGAGGCTGACTACTTTGATGGGGAGACAGTTTCATGATTATGCTACACAGACATGATATCCTCAACTTCAGATTTCCGGAAAGTTTATGGAAATCATATTCCAGCAGCACTGCGCACAACCACACTATCCCACAAAATTGACCACTTTAATAAAACAATTCTTGGTGATCGCCGTGTTATTTGTCATGAATTTGCAATGAAATAGTCTCCATAAACACCGGATCTGTCTCCTTTAGACTGCTATGATTGGTTGCTATTTATACACGCGATAAGATAGTCGCGAAAAGGATAAAACTGAGACAAATCGAGCCTGGGTGACCCGTTTTGCATGGGCTTCCCCTAGTAGTCCATCTCATGTATGCTCGAAAATATCCTTCCCTGACCCCACCCGTGACGAATTGTCTTTTTACCCGTATCCGTGGGTAGGGTTTCGGAGCCGGAGCCCTGTTGCGTCAAAAAGTGATATTTGACAGTGTAGGTAATTGTTGTAGACCTCCCAAAACCTGCGCACCTCTATCTTCTCTAAATACATAGCCACTGCTAATAATTTATCTGAATTTTAAAGGAGATCGTGGACTTCCTCAAGATTGTGTTTTATCCGAAAACGCAACTGTCGGGTGAAAAGCTCTTGGCGAATACCATTTTCAAATTAGTGCATTCAAATCTAGTGTATAGACTAAACATTCAAGTACAATATTGGTTCTCAAAAATGCATGGTCAATTTATAAGCGCCTCATTTTCAATAAAATACTTCTTCAGAAATATTAAAATACTTCTGAAAAAGTGAATTTGATATAAAAGAATTTTGGTTCAAGTTGGAAATATTCAATTGTTTCACTTGATTGATGAATATTAGAGGTTTGACAGCTTAGTGGTTGAATCATCTCGTCTGACCAGCAGAGCTCTCGGGTTTCTGCAGGGAACGAGGCTGCATATTGAAACTTCGGAGAATGCAGTACTCTTTATTCATGTTGGTTCCTACGAATCTGCGTGTCTGCCGAGTTCTATCCGACAGGATAAAAAGACACACAGTTCCAAGCGTGTGCAGATTGAAGCTCTTGCGAGCTCTGTGGCCGATGTGTGTGACTAAAATTCCATGTTAACCTTGGTCGTAGGTTCGAATCCTACCAGCCGCACATCTTTTGCATGGCAATTTAATCTAACGTCTCTTTAATTTCATTGTTGTTAATTCACACTAATATATAATGCCTCTGGAAGAATGAAATATGTACTCGCCTCTGATGACGCTAAAGAGCGGTCGCGGTGGAGACTAAATCACAGACTTCAATCAGTCCGCTACAAATAGAGAAAATGTTCATGTTTCCCTCTGAGACTCATGCCTCATAAAAAGTCTTAAATGGCAAAATCCAGCTAAGTAATTTGAGTCATCATTTTTAGCATGGAAAATATTCAGGTCATTTCCATCCTGCATGCGCGTTTGTGCCTCCGATCTTTATGATACCGTAGGGAAATGTATTTCAAGACAGTAAATTCCATCTAAAATTTAATCAAGATGCTGTGTTTGATGATAAAAAAGATTTGATGAATCTTAATGTGTCTAGCATCTTCAACAGTGTGAATTGTATTAATAGGGTCTATAATTAATACCGTAGTAGGGGGAATAGGGTGCTGGAAAAAATGGTTGTTCTCTCCTAGAGCTCAAAATACATAATTTTTGACATCCTTTGAATGTCTTTTATATATTTGGAATCCCTAGAACATCTCTGGCTTGTGTATTCATATCACAGGCAACCTGCCACTGGCAGAGCGAAATCACAAATAAAAGACAATGATTTCAATCAAAGAGTAGGTACACTGTAAATCGCTTAATACCAATCACATACGAAGGATGCATGCCAAAATATTTTTTGGTATATTTCTGTATTCTCTTGGTATATACTTGTATGCCTTTCGTATGTTATTTCAAATGTACGTTATTTCTTACTAAAGCCATACCAGCACAATGTTAAAGGAAAGCATCAATGACATCTAATATATGTTGATTTAAGGCCTTTTGTCAATAAAGATCACAATAATGTTGCTACTGTTTTGTAAGTAGTAAGATAATAACATTTATAGTCAAACTTACAATACTGAATTCGATTTTAATACATGTAAGTCTAAGCATAGAGTAAGTATACTAGGTAGAGTGGCAACTCCGCATTTATTAAATCCCCAATGTGTATACACTTTCGATTTTATTAAATGAACTCAAGGGAGATACAGTCGGAATTGTTTCCAAATGTGAGGTATACACATTTATGCAGTTTTGAAGAAATTACAACGGAATTGAGTGACCATGATAGCAAAGCAAAAGGAAATGATATTATTTTACAGATTGTTCGTGTCATGACAGCCTCGAAGAGGTAATATTTGTTAAATTGGCAACTCGATGACTTGCTGTTGCTTTCATGAAATAGAAATATGAAATTTCAGCCAAGAAAGCACAATAAGATGTCGACTTTTTCATGAAGACTTCCATCAAAAAAACGGATTATGAAATTCCCTTGATAATCAGCTTAATTTCCGCTTAACAGTTAAACGGCAACACGGGGTGCAAATGCACCCCGTTGACTTTCATTACGCTCCTAATCAAATTGATAAAACATTACAGCTCAAATATTTCTTGACTTTTCATTACTTTGATAGATATTTATTGTGTTAGATTAATGAAATCGCTGCATTTCTAATTTGCCATTTATCATAAGTTTTATGGTAAATGATATTATGGGGTGCGTTTGCCCCCCAATGATAAAACGAAGTTAAAGCTTGCTTGAAATCGAAATAGGATCTGTCCTTGAAATTGTTATTTCTAGACAATTAGCATGCGTGTTCTGATAGTCCAATGCGATGGTCTGAAACACGGCTGTATCTCGACCAATGAAAATCGTTGGGAAAATTGCTTACTTCTACAAGCACCGATCAATTCTACTTATCAATCTGACTGCGATGGCACGAAGGCAGCTACCTGATAGAGCATCATGGCAGAATTGTTTGAATTTGCTTTACGCCGAAGTTGACGAAGACAAGGATTTATTTGTCGCGGACACGGAGGACGACTTAGTCAGGGCTGAAGATTCCATCCCAATCCAAGGAACATCTGACGATGATGATATATCATTTGATCCTGAAGATGTCGAGACTCTTTCTGCATCTGATTTGTTCTCCTACAGTGATGATAACGATGATGAAAGTGACAGTGATCAAGAAACAGCTGGGCAAAATCTCAAATCATCAGGTGGACACGAGTGGACGACAATTTCAGAAGTCAGACAAGGACATTCAGCAGCCAGAAACATTTTTCGAGAAAGGAGTGGATTTCGAACTGGTTTACATCCTCGCACGAGAGTTGAATCCTTCCTCGTTTTCAATGAGACAGTTTTAGAAGAGACATTGCGACACACTAGCAAACTGGCTAGAAATCGTGGATTTGTATGGGGGCTGCAATGAATGAGTGAACCATGAATGAGCTGCAAGCTTTTATAGGCCTTCATCTTATAGCTGGTGCTTATAAGGCTCTTCACCGAGACGCACGTGAGTTATTCAGTTCACGCGATGGTATTAGTCTTTTTCGTGCTACAATGAGTCATGGACATTTCTGCCAACTGAAATGTGCACTTCGCTTTGATAATCCGGCACGCCGTGAAAGAGAGGACAAAATAGCTCCCATCCGATATGTTTCTCATTTGTTCAACGAAGCCTTGCAAGTTTACACTCCCGGTCCCTACCTTACTGTAGATGAAATGATTATTGAATTCCGCGGTAGGGTCTCTTTCCGTCAATATATACCCACGAAACCCGGAAAATTTGGGATAAAAATATTCTGGATTGTGGACTCTGAAAATTCGATGCCACTGGATTTCCTCGTGTATATTGGAACTTCATCTTTAGCAGATGATTGGCGTACTTCCAGCTCAAACTTCTCCGAAGCAGTAGTGATGCAGCTAAGCTCCAGGTAAGAAACTGACATTTTGTTTTCTCATGTTATGATTGAAACCTTTGATGTTGATTTTTTCGATGAAAATTTATTGAAATATGCTTATAATTAGAGCCTTCCGTAGGAACCCAGCAAGTAGAGTGCTTTTCTATAGGCCTTTGCTGAGACTGAATAAACTGGTGATGATATAGACTTGTTTGTAACTGCTATGCAGACTCTAACTCATTTTCAATTATAAAGAAAGTAATTCTTGATAATTGTTGTATATAATTGGTGATGTATATTTGTATATGTGTATTGGTGATGTATATTTGTATATATGTATTGTATATAATTCTATGCCGAATTATGCCGACTACTAGGCTTTAGATACGCATTGATAATTCTCAGCAATATTCTTTGGTCTCTGCTTCAAGCTGTGATCGAAAGGCCAACAGAAGGCGACTTTACAAAAAGATAAAATTATGTAAAGAGCGACTTTGTATTATAAGCCTGTATATATAATCTATAATATACTAAATGTACTATAATATACTATCATATACTAAAATCATTTCGATTCTACTGTTTACTCACTTCGTTAAGGCATTGATCGGATTGTCTAATAAGTATTCGTTTCATATAAAATCATTAATCTTTTATTTTCAGATATTTGGACAAAGCGAGAACTATAACGATGGATAATTATTTCACGAGTATGTCGCAGGGCTGTGGAGCCGGAGCCTTAAGGAGCCGATGGTTTTGGTCGGAGCCGGAGCCGGAGCCGATTTATCACAAAGGCTCCGGCTCCGATAGTTTGAGCTTTGATATAAATCTAGAATTTTGAAAGTTATTAATTGGCATCATAAAAAAATTAAATCATTTGAAATCTAAAGATATGTCTTTTAAGTATACCAATGATCTGTCCTCCACGATATCTTTCTTTGCAGTTGCCGCCTTCTTTTGTATTATATTTATTATATATTTACACACATGTGTAATATTTTTTTATTGCATATGCTTCGTAAGACTAATTTCCATATTGACAACGTATTCTCCAAAATCCATTAATTTGAAGACTTGTTATATGCATGCTAACTAGATGATTGTAGATTCCTAGAGACAAGTCGCCAGTCATTTATGTACACATTTCCAGTTCAGTCAGCAAAGATAATATAGCTACATTTCTTGCGCAATGTCTTAAATCTAGTACGGTTACTATGTAGGCTATCATCAATTTCTACAGATGATGAGTCGTGGGCTACCCACCGATCATATTATCATATTATCCGATACCCTTTCCATGTTCGAGTAGATACAGGCCCTATAAGCTATTTATAGGCATACGCTATCCAGTTTCATATTCAAGCTTTGTTAAAAAGCTTATACTACTATTCGGCCCCTGTGACGGCTAATTAGGTATATCATCATCACTCATGTGGTCTTATTTAATGTAGCCTCGTAGTAGACTGGTTGCAGGCTAGGCCAATTTATATTTAGCCAGTGCGGGAGATCTTTATCTAATTTAACCAATCCTGGCTATAACTTTATTTTGTCTTTCAGAGATAGTCAATTCATGCAAAAATATATGAGAAGTATGTTATTTGTCATTATATTAGGCTACTATCATTTTTATTATTAACTTAAGTCGTTGCTTGTTAATGAAAACTAATTTGATGATTGTAGCAAGCCTCTAAAGGCCACACCGTTATCCAAAAAACCCGTTCAACGGATCCAGGATAACCAGCATAGATAGAACCTGAATTTGAAGTCGGAGCCGGAGCCGAGCCGGAGCCTTTCACATCAGTGTCGTGGAGCCGGAGCCGGAGCCGATGAGATAACGCATCGGCTCCACAGCCCTGGTATGTCGCTATCAGAACGATTGTTGTCACGAAATACGACTCTGTGTGGAACAATTCGTTCAAATCGTCGTGAGTTGCCTCCAGAATGCAAGAGTACGGTATCAAGACAACGAGGAGATTCAAAACACTAGCCTACTGTTCGGGCCAACATACTCTTTGCTCTTTTTGGGATAAAGGAACAAACCTTGTTCTACTATTATCCAGTAGCCCATGGATCTCAACAAAACACTTCCTCTCGTGATGACAAACCGGAGATGGTCAAAGATTATAATTCAACCAAAGCCGGAGTGGACAACCTCAACAAATTAGTTCGGGCTATCGAAGCAAGCGTAAATGTCGAAGATGGCCCTATGGTGTATTCTTCACATTGATAGATGTTGCTGTTGTTGCTTCGCATCAATTGTTTCAACGAGAGTCATCAAACGGTGCTGATACACACTATATATTCAAGCGTGAATTAGCCTATGAATTAGCAATGTCTTTTGCTCAAAGCCGTGTTGGAATTCCACAGCTTGCAATGGAAAGCAAAATTGCGATGAAATCGATCGCAATTGCAATAGAGCAGCAAACGATCCCTTCACGGTCCGGCCCAATTCGACAAGGTCGATGCTATCTATGTTCACGAGCTCGGGACAGGAAAGTCCGCTCCCGTTGCTCGTCTTGTTGGAATTTTGTGTGTCCAGATCATTCAATGTTTAAGTGTTGCAACTGTGACAGTAGTTGAACAAGTTTTGAAGTTGTTTGTTACTTCTATAATAAGAATATCGAATGGAATTCATTGTTTTCTATTTGGGGTGCAGATGCACCCCATGATGACGGTTAACTAGACTTTTTCCTGATATCGTTTAACAGTTAATTAGGATGCTTATTAGCAAATATTCATTCCTTTTGATATCCAACCTGTTGCATACTGCTTACATAGAGGAGTCATCTCAGTAGTCTATAAATTGGCAAAATTCTGACTTTTTTAGAACTGCTCAAATAATTTTTTGAACCACAGGAACGTATTCTCTGCAAGAAACTGAATCTTTTCATATAAAAATTTTCAATGTATACAGATACTTTTTTGAGTCGACACCATAGAGTATGTGTGGTCCAAAGATATTTAATTGTTTAAAAGGGCTAGATGAGAAATAGATGCCTAAATTTGAACCCATTTCAGTACGGTCCTTATCGTGGCAAAAAAAGCATTACGGCAATGGGGCAAAATTGCTGTTTTGTCGGCTGTACGGTGAGCAATGCGACAAAAAGCCTATGAAATGGCACATGATGTAAAGCATAATTCACTGATATTATATGATAAGTTTCAAGAATATTCGTTTAGTAGTTTCCGTGAAAAAATTGTTAAAGATGAGAGCGGTAATACAGCAATTTAATGCAGTACCATCAATTTGGAAGAAAAAATATTCAAATGAAGACTGATGGTGTGTTGATGAACACTCAATTCCCTCTGTAAAATTCATGACTTTTAAAAAATTCAGTGAGAATCCGAATATTACAGTGAGGAATTAATCGGCTATCAATAAGGCTCAGCCATGTCAACAACGCTGTTCGAGTTATTCACCAGGCTGAAACTGCAATGGATCTATATTGCAAATAATTAACGGAGGGCTTTTTTTAAGTCTAGGTGGAATCGGTCATCGGATGTCTGTCAATGTGCATTGTACAACATACTGTAGACTACGTTGTTTATTTTTATTTGCTTAAGTCAATTTTACAAAGACGCAATTTTATATCAAATTTTTGATAATTCATATATATTTTTCTGTTCTATCATGTAATTTCTAACCTCAAAATTACATTTACACGTTAGATTATTGCCAAGCTATGGCAATCGCGTTTGGCGTGGCCGGGCAACGGTGGGCACAGCAACGATATACATGTTCAACCATAGCCAGGCCCCGTACTTATAACAAAAAAAACAATTACAGTGTAACTGCATGATCAAAAGTAAAGACGCGGTTCATTTTTCTGTTCAGAAAAGTCATTTAGTCATGTATTTGGTGAATTGTAAGTGAACTTTGATCTGCTCTTATCTAAGAATGAAACAATTGGTTTTCATTTGTGCTATTCCTATATAACATGCACTCTTCAGGTTAAATAATCAACTGACATAAAATAATGCAATGAAGTCTAATTGAAAGAATTGTATCAATAGGATGCTGTTATTTACAAATATGTTATAACTGTTTTTTTGCAAAAAGTCTGAAAAAGTAGAATAGACTACTATTTATTGCAATTTGGACGCTGTATTTAGACATATATAAAAATTTCTTGATTTATTAATAAAATGCGTTTTAGTTCTGTAATTACTAAAAAGAGGCAACGAAAATGAATCTTTGTCGCTCGCTTACAAATATTTTAAAATTCATGCAATATCAGCTGATTTTCACTGGTTTCATTGCACACAAGGTAAAAATACGTCTATTTTCTATCTAGCCCTTTATAATATTAAATATCTTTGGTGTGGTCCCTACTGTATGGTCGACACTCTACCTATATATCCCTACTCTATGAGTCATAGAGTAGGAATATCAGGTGGAGTGGTAGTGATGCAAATGGAAAATTTTGAAATTTATTTTTCGATGATTGACGTTTTCGCCTTTGTTTTAGAGACTTGATATAGTCGTTTGAAAAGACTGTAATATTCAAAGACCAAAAGCTTTTCCATCATCTCTGCATGTTACCATGTCCATTTCAGATCTTTCCAAATGAACTTTAGCCATTAGATGGATTTCAGATTTCTCTAGCTGACTTTCAGATATATGTCAGAAATTCAACTTTGAAAAGATCTTAAATTCAACAGGAGATCTCCAATGCCCCTGGCTCATATCTGAAATTCATTTGGGCAGATCTGAAATCGATTTGGAACTATCTGAACCATCTGAACTGGAAATGGAAGATGTGTTCCCTCAACGAAGATATCGGACAATACGCCAGAAGATAGAAGCTATCATAGATATTCTTTTACTTATCACAGATCTTTAGCTTCCAAAAATCTCACGAGTTCACAGTCTTTATATCTTCCAATATGGTCGCTCATGTATATAATGCTGCGTGGACTGTGCTCATACTTCACATGTTCATCAACACGTGGAGAATTTGTATCACTATGATCAACGCTTTCAAGCTAACAAGCAAACTCAAAAAATAAAGTACATTATTTTTGCTCCAGATCTTTCACATTGCATGAAATTATACCCTTATTGTAAAGCAAGATTCACGTTATCCCAAACGGTGTCTGTGTGATAATTAAATGCTTGGCAAAAGAATGCTGAAAAATCCGCGGACGGAGCTCGTATTCCTACGATCGCTTTAATCGAAATAATGAAGAAATCAAGAGTTTTAGACCCATTCTTTTGATACCTAGCTATTGCCTCGGCAGTGGAAGCGCTCAAATTATAGGGCCTATCAAAAGAAATCAAAACTTTCAACATATTCCAACATTTTCCATAATTTTTCAATATTTTCCATAATTTTCCACGGAAAATTTTGATTCATAATTTTCCGGAAAAATTAAATTAATTTTTTATTTAGTCTTCTGGAAACTCCGCATTTATTTAATCCCCAATGTGTATACACTTTCGATTTTACTAAAGGAACTCAAGGGAGATACAGTTGGAATTGTTTCCAAATGAGAGATATGCAAATTTTTGCAGTTTTGCAGAAATTACAACGGAATTGAGTGATCATGATTGTAATGCAGAATGATGGAATTTCACAGATTCTCATGACAGCCTTGGAGATTAAATGTTTTTGTAAAAATTTACAATTCGATGGGTTCCTGTTACTTTCATGCTCAACCTCAAGACTATTTTCTTAAGTGTCATCAGTAGTAAGAAAACGGCGAACTTACGACCGGCGCCCACCCCCCTCTGGAACGACAGAGGTTGTAGTCTGTCGTGGTGTGCCGGCCAGGTTGGTCCACGTTCACAAAATGTTCGCTGACTCCCCCCCCCTCTGGAACGATAGAGTGTCGTGGTGGACTTGGGCGACCGCCAGGATTAGTCTTGAGGCTATAGTGTGTGATGTTTTTCGTGCAATCTGCTGAATGTTGGGTTGTAAAATGGGTTGTTTCGAGTAGAAGGAGTGCTCGGATGTGAAAACGGAGGCCAGATTCGGATTCAGCGTGAAATTCTGCATCGGTATGGTGAATTTGAACGCAATCGGAGAGAAAAAATTTCGCTGACGTCCCCCCCCTCGGGAGAGCTAGCTTCGATTTTGGCTTCCACTTGACGGATTTTGTCGTGCCATAGCTCGTTTGAAAGCTAAGAGTGAGACAAATTCAGTGAAAGAAACGGCTTGTTCATATCTGTCTTCGTTAAGATGTGAGACGCCATTTAAGATTTTGGGACATTGGCGAAAAACGACAGAGTTAGAATTTGGGATGTTTTGGGCTGTAGCTTCAAAACGAAGCATCGGATTGGAAAACGGATTTCAGATTTGGAATCAGCGTGAAATTCTCTATCTGTATGGTGAGTTTCAAGGCAATCGGAGAGAAAAAATTTTCGCTGACGTCCCCCCCCCATGGGAGAGCTCGCTTCGATTTTGGCTTCCACTTGACGGATTTTGTCGTGCCATAGCTCGTTTGAAAGCTAAGAGTGAGACAAATTCAGTGAAAGAATCGGCTTGTTCATATCTGTCTTCGTTTAGATGTGAGACGCCATTTAAGATTTTGGGACATTGGCGAAAAACGACAGAGTTAGAATTTGGGACGTTTTGGGCTGTAGCTTCAAAACGAAGCATCGGATTGGAAAGCGGATTTCAGATTTGGAATCAGCGTGAAATTCTCTATCTGTATGGTGAGTTTCAAGGCAATCGGCGAGAAAAATTTTCAACATTTTTCGAAAAAACGACAGAGTTAGAATTTGGGACGTTTTGGTGTGTAGCGCCCAAACGAACCATCGGATGTGAAAACGGAGGCCAGATTCGGATTCAGCGTGAAATTCTGCATCGGTATGGTGAATTTGAACGCAATCGGAGAGAAAAATTTTCGCTGACGTCCCCCCCCTCGGGAGAGCTCGCTTCGATTTTGGCTTCCAGTGGACGGATTTTGTCGTGCCATAGCTCGTTTGAAAGCTAAGAGTGAGACAAATTCAGTGAAAGAAACGGCTTGTTCATATCTGTCTTCGTTAAGATGTGAGACGCCATTTAAGATTTTGGGACATTGGCGAAAAACGACAGAGTTAGAATTTGGGACGTTTTGGGCTGTAGCTTCAAAACGAAGCATCGGATTGGAAAACGGATTTCAGATTTGGAATCAGCGTGAAATTCTCTATCTGTATGGTGAGTTTCAAGTCAATCGGAGAGTTTCAAGTGAATCGGAGAGAAAAATTTTCAACATTTTTCGAAAAAACGACAGTTAGAATTTTTGCGATGGCTGCCTTCTGTAGAGCCAAAACGAAGCATCGAATGGGAAAACGGAGGCCAGATTCGGATTCAGCGTCAATTTCTACATGGAAATGGTGTATTTCCAGCTCAATCGGAGCACTAAAACCGGAGATAGACGGGGTTTTAGTGTTTGGATGATGGGTATTACGTCATCAGCTGATCGCCACACACTATATAAGCTGGGAACCGACAGAGACTTGTCATTCGGACGAGAGATTGTCAACGGTAAGTCGTCTCTCTGAGCTCCGATGATAGCTTCGGACATTCCAAATCCCGGGTTTCTGTAAGAAACCGACTTAGAAAATTTCATTGCTGATATCAGCTAAGGCGTCAGACTTAGAGGTTAGCCAGGAGATGGCCTTCGTCTCCAGGCCATAAAAGACTCCAAAACTTTAAAGGCTTGTAACTTTGCTTCTACAAGTCCGTTGGACTTGATTCAAAAAGGTTCGGTCGCTATTGACCTGTCCTAAGTGATAGACTTATAAATTTTATAAGTAGTGCTAAAAAATTGAAAAATTTAAATTCACTAGTTTTGGAGGTTTTCTGGGGTTTTCGACCCTGCTCAATTCAACTAAGACATTTGTAAAGTTGTGGGAGGCGAGCTTCGGCTTGGAATTTGCAACCTTTGTAAACAATCCACTGATTTTCATGTCAAAATCGGGGTCCGGATACCAACACAGTGATATGACGCACGCTCTGTCCACGGGAGGTTGTATTTGTGGGCCGAGGCCTTGGAGTTGGGATAAGATCCCCTCTGAGTAATGCCTGTAACGGATTCAAAGGTTCGACACTTTCCACCAATCTCACAATTTAGCTGTATGATTATAAAAATGACTGCCAATGTCGCCTGTTAGTAATTCTATTTCATCCTTCCTTTACAGATACATAAGTTACAAAATGGGAGGAAATTCAAAGTTTCATTTTAAAAAGTGCCTCTGTGGCGAAGTCAAGCGAGGTGGCGAGTTCAAGCGCCATTTAAATAAATTCCCCGACTCTCCCGAAGAGCATAAGGAGGTCGCTGTGGTGAGCGGATGCACATCATGTATGAAATTCGTCAGGGGAAACCTGAACGAGTTTTTCTATAAGACGCATTCAACATGTCTCATTAAGAAGGTGAAAAATTATACCACCTCAGAGGTTGGGTTAGCCATCAACCCACTTTTTGAAAAACCTAATCAAGATGAGGAGACAGAGACGCATGCCTCAGAGGTTGGGAAGGTCATCATCCCACCGGTTGAAAGACCACAAGTTGACCTAGATGCGGAGACAGAGCTGCAGATGGTAGTTCAAGCCATACAAGACTGCAAGAATGAGCAGCCAACGACATCTCACCTCAGCTCTTCTAGCTCTGAGTCGGAAATCTCCGAATCTGAATCGGAAACGGAAGAGGCGGTCGTCCTTAAGAAACCCGAGGAGGCGATCATAGCTCCTAAACCCGATAAGACGATTGTGAAGAGTCGGGCAGTGCCAGCGCCAAAAATGCACTCCTCACCTAAAAAAGGGAGAGGTATCAAAGCCCAAGCCAAGCGGTGGGCTAAGGATGATGGTGTGGCGAGGGTTAGCCAAGAGTATGCCATTAAGAGGCTGAATGATGAAATGACCCGTTATAAAAACGAATGCTCCGCATTAAGGGATGAGAATTTTGAACTCAAAAAGCAGGTGGCGGAAATTAGGAGTCTTAAGGCTCAAGTATTAAAGTTGGAAGGTTTCCAAAAGAGAGCTCTAGCGAGTGAGAGTCGCGTAGAGGATCAGGCCACATGTATTAAGAATATGAAGGCGAAAGAGGCAACGCTCAAACTCCAACATGAGCAGGAGAAGATGGCTCTTCTTGAGGCGAAGAATAACGCTGTCAAGGAGAGAAGAACAACGCTCCACCTCCCCGTTGTCGGTAGCAAAATTATCGACGATGTAATAATGGAGTCGGAGGATTCGGATAAAACGAGCGAGTGCTACGAAGGAGCAATGCCAGATATTCGCTGTCTCCACATAAGCATTAAACACAATGGTGACATTCAGGAATTGCGCCATCGTAAGCGAAAGTTGCCGGCCAAGTACCTGCCTCAGCCACCACCATCTAAGGTTCAACGAACCGGTTGAATTGATTTATGGTAAGTTAATATCATCTCTATCACTTGAATATAATTTCATCTATTTTCTTTCTATTTTTCAGATGCGACGAGAACGAACCAACGGCTCTCTTAAGGGCCACCATGGGGCAAGACATGATAGAACCTCCACGCAGTTTGCCCTGGGCAGTCTTCGGACTGGCGAATACTATCATTAAGTTGAATCTGCTATCAGTCAACTTGAACGTTGCAAATGAAGTTCGGTGTAATACTTCCTTTCGACGGACGTTCCTGTAAAGGGCGGCGGTGAAACCCGTAGCTATGTATACCGCAAGGGACATTCGGCAATGGTCAATCTTGTTAAACCTCTCTGCGTCATGTTCGCAAGTGATTGCCTCTGTCTCAACGTAGTATGCATTCGCGCCAGGGCGACATTTAGCCAACTGTCGAAGGTTCCCAAAAACTTTCCATTGCATACGTTATGAGAACCATGAGTTCTACCTGTCTCTATCAATGAAACGAATTGATGAATGGAATGAAATGGGAGGACACTCACGCGCCACACGCAACATAACACACTTCTCTCTTCCGTAGTCTAACAAGCTCTTTACACATGGCTCGCAGTCGATTGCTATCCCTGTATCAGAAGTGTAAGCTATCTTAATTTTATTTAACACTATTTCATCTACCATCATCGCCCATATGAAATGTTATAAGATTTACAAGTTAGACTAAGCGTGCTACTATTTCCAAATGAAAAAGTATACGTGGTTAAATCATCCACTTAAGCCCATCCGTAGTCTGACAAGCTCTTTACACATGGATCGCAGTCGATTGCTATCCCTGTATCAGAAGTGTAAGCCATCTTAATTTTATTTAACACTATTTCATCTACCATCATCGCCCATATGAAATGTTATAAGATTTACAAGTTAGACTAAGCGTGCTACTATTTCCAAATGAAAATGTATACATGGTTAAATCATCCACTGAAGCCCCGTTCAAGTAAGTCAGTATGAAAGCAAAGATAATACGAAATAAAAATTTATTATGGCATGTATTTCAAAAGGTCTTCATCGTCAATATCGTCCCAGAGTCTGGCTTCACATAGATAACAAAAACAGTTCAGTTGCTTTAATCGTTCTTCCACTGCGAGCCTCACTTTGTCAATATACTCCCAATCCGCCATAGTTCGTGGCTGGGAGTTAGGGGTGTACCACTCCCATAATTGGTGGAGGAATTTCGTGCTGGTGATCTCCATCACATCGTCAGTATCGTACTGGAGATACTTCCACCTCACGCCTGTTAAGTCGGGACACTCCTTCTCACATACACTCTCTTCATTGTCCGCTGGTAATGACAACTTTCTGATATTGTCCAGTCGGTACACCTTCTCTACCTTCCCCTTCGTTTGGGCGTTTGGTTCAACGAGCGCCTTTGGTGTTGAGCATGGAGAAGAGAATTTTGTGTTTGCTGTTGTCGGAGGGCTTGTCATGTTGACTGTGAATAATAACTTTGAAATGTTTTCTAATTCTTAAGTATCAACAAGCAACCAATCAGAATGAGCAGCCAATGAATGATGAATATGAAAGTATATATGCAAAGTGACATTCGTGTCATTTCACTCTGTCTTTGAGACGTATAAGTGAACTGCTCTCTCGTGAATTCCAAATTTGAGTGAAGTCTCTATCTTGTTGAAGTATCAGGCTTAAACATAATTTCGTTCAAATGGTAAGTTGAAAATTTCTTCACTCATCTCCCTCAAACGTGTGGCTAATAGCATCTTCCTCAATTTCAGGCATCAACTTCATCACCAACGCCCTCCCTTCTCGAGGAAAGTTTAGAGTTGTTGAGTCAAGGTAGGTTGTAACAATATACTGAGACTTGAACAGAGATGATAGAATGATTTCTCTTTCAGGTGATACCAGTCCCATCTCGAGCGAGTCCATGTCAACATTGTCGCGGGAATGCAACGATCGGGAATGTGCTGACTGTGGGCACATCTTCACGAGGAAGCGTGATCTCATCCGACACATCAAGCGAGGTGTTTGTAGACCTAAGTCAGCATCAATCTCCGAAGGTGGGGATGATTCTGTTAACGATGTCTCCTTTTCTTGCGATTTATGCATTCAGTCTTTTGAGTCACATTTTGAACTATCTTCACATAGACTTCGACATACACACAGTGACGATAGTTATACTAACAGCACCTCCTCTATCCGACTCTCTGGAGTGTCAATAAATAATTTAGTGAGGAACTACCAGATGGAATCCTCAGAAACCATTACTGACTTTGAAGAATGGTTTCATCAAAATTCATCTTTGATTGGTGCGCTCTTCAACAATTTAGTCAATTTTAGAATGAAGGCGCTCATCTATCTCAAAATAAAATATGTAAAAATCGACCACCATACTGGTCAAATAGTAGAGAGGTTGGAGTTTCACATACCCTCCTCTCCTGCAACCGAAGTTGTAGACTGTGAGTCTTTGATAAATTTTCATATCCAAGGGTTAAAATTAAATATAGATAAATTTAACGAGCGTGATAGTGGTCTCGTTTTTGATGGTATTGAGACCGCCATGATTAAAATCACTTTATTAGAGAACTACTCTGGACGAGGCTCCTTTAAATTTCCGAAAAGTTTAAAAAATAAAAAAGCAGTCATTTCTGTAGATTGCGAATCGCAATGTTTTAAGTATGCCGTCCTCTCCATTCTCCACTATAATGATGTACAGTATAGCCGATACCGTAAGAGTAAGTATCAACAGTGGGAGAATGAATTAAAGTTTGATGACTGCAATAGTGAAGATATGAAAATTAAAGATATAGAAAAATTTGAAAAATTGAACAACATCAAAATAGTTCTCCATGTTTGGGAAAAGGGATTGAAGGGTGTCCGCTACAACTCGCGTTCGAGTTGTTATGACCACGTTGTCAACCTTTTATTAGTAAGACAGGATGATAGTGAGGAATGGCACTACTGCGCTATTCCCAAAATTTCTCGCTTATACCACCACTTAAGAAATTCTACCTCATCAGAGATTTATTACTGTGATAGATGCATTCGCAACTTTAGGAGTAAAAATAGATTTGAAACTCGTTACGAATGGTGTAAGCGAGGTAAACTACAAATGGAGCGCATGCCCAAAGATAAGGAGTTTTCATATAGAGAGAATGGTGATGAACTAAGTCCTCTTCGTGTCATCTATGCTGACATCGAATGCTATATCGATGATATCATCCACAAGCCAGCAGCCATATCCTGCTATGAAGTATGGCATGACCATTTCCAAAATAGAAAAAATAAAATGCACGTCTGGCAAGGTGAGGATTGTATTTACCAATTCCTACAATTCTTCGAACAGGCTGTAAAATTTCAACAAAAGTATGATGGTGAACTCTATCGCAGATCATTGCATATGACAGCAGATGATCAAGCAAAATTTGATAGTTGCACCGTTTGCCCCAAATGTAGTAAAACATTTGATGATGATAAGATTAAGAAAGTGCGCGACCATGATCACATCACTGGTAAATTTAGAAACGCACTATGTTCAAAATGCAATTTTTCACTTAGGATGAAACGGCGTACATTATCCGTCATTTTCCATAATTTCAAGGGCTACGACAGCCATATGATAATAAAAGGAGGTTTAGGTCAAATGAAAGAGTGGAAGCTTGATGTAATAGCACAAACGAGAGAGAAGTTTATGGCCATGACAGCAAAAGTGCCTGTCGATAAAACTAAAGAAAATAAGACGGTCTATTTTGATATAAAATTTTTAGATTCCTACCAATTTATGACTGCATCACTGGCCTCTCTCGTACAAAATCTAAAGTCTCTTCCACTAACATAAAATCTTAAGAAACAATATCCAAATCTAACCGATGAAGTCATCACACGGAAAGGAGTCTTTCCATATGCATATTTTGATGCGATTAGTAAACTCGGCGAGACTTCTCTTCCGCCCATAGATAAATTTAAAAATGATTTGACCGGCGCAGAATGTAAGACCGAAGATTATGATCATGCACAAGATGCATGGATAAAATTTGACTGCCATACATTTGGCGAATATATGATTGCCTATCTTAAGTTAGATGTATTTTTGCTGGCTGATGTATTTCAGGAGTTTCGACGAGTGGCATTAGAAGAAGATAAGTTAGATCCCGTCCACTTTGTCAGTCTGCCAGCCATGTCATTTAAGTCTGCTTTTAAAATGATTGGTGAGACCATTCATCTCTTACAAGATCCAGAGATGTATAATTTATTTGAGCGAGGAATTCACGGTGGTCTCACATTTGTAAATAAACATAGTTTAAAATCAAAATTAGTAGGCGATGACCAGACTCATCTTAAGTATTATGATCAAAATAATTTATATGGTAGTTCACTATCCAAACCACTCCCTCACTCTGAGTTTAGCTGGTTAGATGATAGTGAAATTCAGCATCTCTCCAACCCTTCTAACATACTAGCAATTCCAGATGAAGGTGATTGGGGATATTATTTTGAGATAGATCTAATCTATCCAAATAATATTAAACATAAAACCGTAGATTTTCCACTCGCACCCGAATCAGGTGAAGTGAGTAAAGATATGTTTTCCGACTTTATGAAACAATTTCATAAAGATTTAGAATCATGCGGTCAACCCGACTATAAGCCTTGCCGCAAACTTTTACTCATAGCATCTTAAAATTTTATTTAGAAATGGGTATGATTTTAAAAAGAGTTCACCGCATTATTAAATTTAGACAGAAAGCCTTCCTCAAACCATATATTGATAGCAACAGCCAGAAACGTGCACTAGCCCAAAATAATTTTGAAAAAGATTTTTATAAGTATAAGAATAATAGTCTATTTGGTAAGACGATGGAGGATGTTAGAAAACGTGTAAACTATAAACTAGTGAATGATGTTACAAAATTTAAGAAATTGGTCTCATCACCTCTATTCATCGATAGAGACATTATCGATGAGGACCTTGTAGGTGTTAAAATGATAAAATCTGAAGTTGAGTTGTGCAAACCAATCTATATTGGTCAAGCTGTACTAGATTACTCTAAGCTTGAAATGTACCAACTCTTTTATAAAATACTAAAACCATGTCCTCTCGTAAAAGAGGTTCGTTTGTTGGTTGGTGATACAG
>CAJQUW010012250.1:0-30111 GCA_907163375.1 Prostheceraeus crozeri | reverse complement strand
TGAATGAACACTAATTGATCGAATTTGAAAACCCCGGTCCGGAAAAAAATTTAATTCGAAAAAAATGCAATTCATTTCCGTTTGCACCATCGTGTAGAGCAGGTCGCGAGGACTTGAAAAAATATAGCATGCGAAATAATCCATCGAGCTAATCAAAAGTTATTGATACTTATTGATTTTTTATAATTTTTGCGAAATAAAACTGATTTGCTGCATTGTTAAAAAAATCCAATCAAATTTTTTTATATTAGCTTGTTTAGGACGCCAAGGACAACGCGGAAATCAAGTTTGCTGAAAAATTGATCGAGCTAATCAAAAGATATTTACATTTATTGATATTTTTTCATCGATTTTTGAGCTATTTTATGAAAAAAATTGATTTAAGTCACTGAAATCAAAATGCAATCCAATTTTATTCACACTAATTTGTCCAGTACGCTCTGGAGAATACAAAAGTCAAGTTTGCTGAAAAATTGATCGAGGTAATCAAAAGTTAATTACATTAATGATTTTTTATTGATTTTTTTTGCATTTTTAAGCTTTTTTTGATGTAAGTTGTTAAAGTTAAATGCAATCCAATTTTATTCATGTTGTCAAGTTTTGAGTATAATCAGTAAAGAAGTCAGTGTAGGAATGTATTTGACGAGCTGATGTTATTGACAACTATTGAAAATTTCTTTCTTATAACTTTTAGAAAATGTCTGATTTAATGCAGCCATATTGGGAGCAATAGTAATAAGTCGATGATATCTAGCAATACATGCCCGTTTTTTTCAAGTGAGGCGTATTTGCATGAAATATTCTTTAATAGAGAGAGAGAGACAGAGAGAGAGAGAGAGAGAGAGAGAGAGCGAGAGAGAGAGAATACTATATTCACGGCAAATTCATGCATGTGACTAATTTAATATTCAACCATTTATTATGAATCATTCGATCAAAAATTGCTCCTTGAGTAATATAGCCTATTTATTCATCTCACAGAAATTTTTGATGTCATGAACCAATATTTACACTGAAACCTTTGAATCGTTAACCAGTGACTATATAGTCAAAGAAAAGTAGAACACTCATCTGCATATCAAAAATGTTTGAGGAAATGTTAATTAAGAAATCAGTTTTTAAAGCGAATTGCAATATCTGAACAATGTTAACGGAAAGATTCAAATATGCTTGCTGTTAAACTCAACCACCGATTTCAATAATGAGTCAGAATATGTAGGATTGTCAATGTTTTTGACAAGTCGCTTAGCCCAGAAATTCTGGAAAACTGCGTGCACACTTTCGGAAGCTTGTTCCGAATAAGGGCCCAAGCCAGAGTTCACTTGCTCACAAAAATCACCTACATGTGCAGTTACTATATGCACTTTTGGAGTAACACTGATGCCGAGGTCACGATAGCTGGTTGTGAACCTACCCAGATGCTCACGAAAATTGGGATGTAGCTTCATGCCGAAGCAAGACACAACAACTTGATGAAAATTGCGAAGGGATTCCACGAAGGGTACAATCGGCAGTGGGCACATGCTGGCCAACATATCCACGTTGCGTAAAAGTTTCATACAGTCACCACCAATGAAATCCCCACCGTGGTAGCCAGTTTTATTCAAGTGCAGACTGGTTGGCCACCTGTCCACATCACTCCATACCTGCAAATAAATAGACACGATTATCAAGTTTTCAGTTCTATAATAATTAGACGTACCTGGTGCATTTGTCTGTAAACATGATTGACTACTCCCATTAATAGATGGAGCTCCGGAGGTGGTACTCTCTCCAAGACTTCAGTGTCGTCACTGCAATTAATGAGTGGCTCATGTTGCACACTCTTGAAAAAACGAGGGTCTGATGGTCCGACTCCTCCCTTCTCCATAGAATTTCTGCGAGATTCCAGCTCCCGAATTCTCCTGAAGGTGCGCAATGGAGCTGTGATCTACTGGTCGCTTGGAGAGCTATCGCAATAACAACATGGGTATGTTGAGCTATGTGCCCCGATCCCAACGATCAAGTTTGCCAACTTGAGATCGGTGCACAAGAAGGTGTGGTTGAATGTGATGTTGATGTCCTCAAATACGGTCGCCACATTAGCATAGGTCTCACTTATGTTAGGAATCATCGCGAGAATTATCAGACCCTTTACACCACCAGCCGCAGCTCCATACTGTGTTTCTGCCTCTCCCGTGGAATCACATATCGAAAGACAAATCTTAAAAAAGCCCTGACCCCCATCGACTCCAATTTTTATCAAGCAGTCTGATGGATCTATCTCTCTTGCCGCAAGAATTTTATCAATAACATCATTGCAGTCTTTTGCTATGACAATTGGTCGTTCGATTATTTTGACCATACTAGAGCCGGTTGACTCAAAAGTACTCCATCTAAGTCTCCACTAAAGCTATCTCTGACCTGTGCGGTCGTATCGTCTCGTCGGTTCTGATCAACTACCATCGAATACTCTGTTATCATCATACCAACAGTGTATTATATTAGCATTATACATCAAACGATTCCTTAAAGTCTACTGTACACGATTATTCAATCTGTTTTGGGTGCCAAAGATTATTTTTAATACAATTTACAAAAAACTTCAATTGTGATTACTTATCAACGGCTCATTGTAATGACTGGAACTGGACGAAAGAATAGCGAAGCGTCAATCAATACTAGTGTGTGCGTCGGCTGCAAGAATGCACTGGATGGTGACTCTATAGCATGTGTTCTTTGCAGGAAAGCCTTCCACATGAGAAAGGAATGCTGCGGTATTGCAAACAACGTGTGCAAAACTATTGTTAACATGGACAATATATCATTCACGTGTGACTCGTGCAAGGGTATTGATGTTCACGAACTATTGAAGCGATTTGTTAAAATGGAAAATGAGCTCCAGAGCATTCGTGAGGAAATGAACTCAAGGCTTGCCATGGATATAGAATTGGTGGTCAATAAGACTCTCAATGAATACGCAGAAAGACAAAATAAGCGAAACAACCTGATTATATTTGGCATTGATGAAGAATATGACGGAGATGACGATGATGATGTTGTGTCCAAGCAGACAAGAATTGATGAAATCTTTCACACCCTATCTGTTCCGAAAGACTCAGTAGTGTTTAAGTCTCGGATTGGAAAGCGTGGTAATAGACGCAGACCTCTGAAAGTCTCTTTTCGTTCATATGAGGAAAAGATGTCCGTTTTTAATAACAGAGACAATCTCAAACGCCACAATATGTTAAATGATTCTCGTATAACTGTTCGCCATGATAAAACCAGGTCGCAAATTGAAATGGATAAGAAAGTTTTTGAAGAATACACGGCCTTGAAAAGGGAAGGACGAAATGTTGAGATTCGTGGTGGAAGAGTGGTTGAGAAAATCTCTATGTGACAAAGGAAGATTTCGCCTCCATCTATTTGCTTCTTCAATGCTCGATCGCTTCTGAATAAATTGGACGAACTCAATCTTTTTGTGAATTCTCAAATACCTGATGTTATATGTGTTGTTGAAACTTGGTTTGACTCTTGTGTCTGCAACGAATCATTAAATATTTCGAACTATATGTTTTATCGTGTGGACAGAAAAACCGGCAAGCAAGGAGGAGGAGTGTGTTGTTGGGTCAAGTCAACATTCATATCTGAAATTGTATTTCAAGATTCCGCTTATTCCGACGTTGAACTATTGATTGTGAGAATTACTGATCACAAATTTCATTGTTTGTTCGTTATCATTTACTTACCTCATGGTGGACGATTGTGTGAGGACTTATCTACTACTCTTACAAATTACATTATATCAATTGTTGACAGATTGCTTATACAGTATCCCAACTATTTGGTTTACATGATGGGAGATTTCAATCACTTCGATACATCGGGTTTCCAATCTTCGTTCTGTATTGAAAACATCATTCATGAGCCCACGAGGCAGGAAGCTATTCTCGATCTAATATTAGTACCAGAGCAACATGTGCACTTATTTAAAAAAGCTGAATTTCATCCTCCAATGGGAACAAGTGACCACAATACTATATTGGTTGAACCTTATATTCAAGTTCTGACAACTGAGCAGCATACCAAAGTGTTTGATCTTCGAGCCTCTAACCTTGAAAAGGCTTCATCAACTTTGAATATAGATTGGGATGAGACAATGAAAAGCCGTGATTTAAATGAACAGTGTGATTTATTTTACTCTTATTTGAATAATGCCATAGACTCCTTACCCTTTGATTTAGTGAAGCGACGATCCTGTGACAAACCTTGGATAACAAACGTAATAAAGGTTGCGATCAACAAAAGATACAATGCATATAGACGTAAAGATTGGGCAACTTACTCTCATTACAAGAAAAAGGTGAAAGACTTGATTTTTGAAGCTAAACGGAGATGGAGTAGTCGCCTAATGTCCAATCGATCAATATGGGATATCAAAAAAAGTGTCATCGATAGTAAAGTTCATAATGATCAGTGGCTACCTCAGTGTGAACCAAATATGTCTATCCGCGACATCTTGCAATTGGTGAATCAAAATTTGACTTCAGAATTTATATTTGATCCCATGATTGAAAGGCCGTTACCATTTATTGTGCCTTTTCTATTTACTGAACTTCAAGTGTATAATCTATTAACCAACATCTTGTCGAAGACTAGCATGGGGTCTGATAATGTGCCGTCAATTTTATGGTCAAAGCTAGCGCATTTCTTGACAAAACCATTGACAATTATGTACAATAAATGTCTGTGTGCTGCGGATTTGCCAGTATTGTGGAAAAAAGCGGATATAATTATTTTTCCAAAGACCAATCCACCAAACTTGAAAAGTATTCGGCCAATTTCCCTATTACCTGTCCCTGAGAGAATTTTTGAAAAACAGCTGATGAAATACATGGGTAAAGTTTTTGCTTCCAAGATCGACAAATACCAGTTTGGATATCGAGTTGGCAGCTCAACCACATGTGCTCTACTCAATATTGAGGATTACGTAACTCGCAATTTGCAGCTTAGCGACATTACTGCTTGTCATCTTTTGTCTCTAGACCTAGCAAAGGGCTTCGAAAAAATTTCATTTCGCTTGCTTCAAGAAAAACTGCATCATAACGACATTGATCCATTCCTAACTTCCTTCGTATGTAATTATCTAACAAGGAGATTTCAACGAACCAGATGGAAAACTGCTTATAGTGACCTTCTTCCAGTTCTCAGTGGCGTGCCGCAAGGCTCATCGCTCAGTCCGGTCATATTCGCCTACTTTACGTCTGATTTAATACTCCGAAGTGCAAATAGCAATATTTGCTTGACAAAATATGCGGACGACATTCTTATTGCAGGAACTATTTCCAAGACTACTACTAGTAGTCCTATTTTGCCAGTTTATTTCGATGTCATAGATTGGGCTGTACGAAAGAAAATGCTAATAAAAGAAGAGAAATGTGCTCAAATATTTATCACAGCTTCAAAGTCCTATGATTTTTTCATGCTATTCCATACCATCTATTCCTGTTCAGACATCCCTAAAATTTCTCGGCGTAATTATTGACGAACATCTAAAATGGAATTTACACGTGGACCAAATCACAAAAAAGGCATCTTCGAAGCTTTCTGTTCTAAGGCAGCTTAAAGCCTTCGTTGACAATGATGCACTCACCACGGTTTACCAGTGTGCTATTCGAGGAGTACTGGAGTATGTGGCTCCCTTATTTGTAAATCTGCAGCAGAAACAATCCAATCAGATTGAAAGGGTGCAAGATCGCGCTCACAAAATTATATGTGGATCCTCGAACTGTGAATGTGCTAAATTCATTCCTCTACAATATCGCCGACTAATAATGGGTCTCAAAGTATTTCACAAACTTGTCACAGACAATTCCCATCCCTTGTATTATTTAAAACCAGAACTGAATTTGTATTCAAATACTTACAGAATGCCAAGGATTTCGGGATCAATCCGACACAAAGCCTTCCTCACAACCATGATACGACTTGCCAACAGTGGATTTTCTTGAATTTGTATGACTTGTTGACTTTGTTAATTGTTATCTTGATTTGTAACTTTATTGTGCGTTCGATGGAAATTTTGATGCCTCACGATTCACAATATTGAGGCAATGCTCAAATATACGATTATTATTATTATTATTATTATTATTATTATTATTATTATCTATTACATGGAAATGGTCCTCCATTTGTCTACCCATTTCCGCCAGTTTCTCACGCGAATATGACTCAACAGACTTGCGTCCAAATCTTCTGCGTATTGTCGAAGCGATGGCGCTAACTTGATTTCCTGAAATGAAAAGTGAAGATCTGTCTGTTTTGCTTTACTTTGACTTATTACTTTGTTTCTTTATTTTTTTTTCATTGAAAATGAATTTATCTGTTACATATGAAATTTGTAACCGAGAGAAACTTACCTGATAGGTTTGTGCCAACTTGAAGTCTGCATAATTCTTCGGAGGACATGACTTCTTTATCTGACCACGGCTCACGGAACAGAGACACCTCAAGATTCTTGCCACTTGTTGTTGCCAAGGGAATTCGGTGCAGTGATCCTTCTTGCCTGCTGCGATCCTTGAGGATTGTACTACATAACTTTTCCTTTGATTTTGGGGAAAAGCTTGTCAGCGTGTTTTCCAATTTCGATGTGCGGGAACATCTGTGAGCAATTCCTTTGGCTTGAGGCCCGAAGCAAGATGGGCACACCTTGGTTGGAATGTAATCTTCTCTTGTTGGTGGTCTACCTCTCCTATTTGCTGTTGTAGAGCCACTTTTCCCAACGGGATTGGTCCTCGCAGTAGAGCAGAATGATGCAGCTCTTAGTGTCGCAGGAACCTCGCGTCCAGTGCGCAGAACTCGAGTAGTATTTGTTGAGGTCCTGGAGCTCGCATTTCCTATCAGTGCTCCCACGTCTCATCTCATACAGAGCTCTCTGATGAGTGGAGCAAACAGAACAGGGTAGAAAGGGATCGGAAGGATCATATCGAGGAAGGAGCTTTTCTCTAATGGTTTCTATTAGACCAGGAGAAATTTTAGCTGATCCCTTTTCATGCCTTTTCTCCACAGATCAGGCATACTAAATATCGTGCCTCTTCGCAGAGCTGGAAAAATTCCACTGAAATTTTTTAATTCCAATTCCAGAGCAGAAATTTCAATTCCAATTCCAGTCGAAACAGTTCAATTCAATTCCAATTCCAATTCCATAATGAGATTCAATTCCGATAATTGCATGACGTGTATATGTTAATGTATGTAAAGTTTCCTCGCTTCAATCTAACCCATGTGTCCGCATCCTATCCTCGTTATTCCTGTGTGCCGTTCCCTGCGTCGTTCCTATGTGCGTTCTCATGTTCATAGTTCATATTTCTTGTGTACATGTATATATGTAGCCGGTCAGCCTACGCCATTTTCGTTTCGTAAACGATATATTCAACATTTTGTGAAAAAGAGAAAAGAAAATTAACGGTCAGCAAAGAATCAAACGCTGAGAGAGAGAGCATAGAAATTAACAGTACCATAGAAAGTCCTAGAATGGAAATTGCATGAAAATTATGGCACACGCCGGGGGAACTAAGTTGGGGCAAAACGCAAATTGTGCGAGCTGGTTTCCATGTTTTCTTATTTATATTTATATTTATCAAGCCAAATTGTGATCTGGATTGCTGCCCCTTATCCAAAGATCATACACAAAAGCAATAGTGAATGTACAAAATATTGCGGCGACAGGATGACAAAGAAATCTTTTAAAACGTTCTGTACGTTTATCATTTTGAAATATCGCTCCTATAATCTATCAAGAGTATTATCAGTCACATATGCAACTTGCAATGTCGATTTACAGAACATAGCCTACATTGCTCCAGCTTGAAATCAGAGGTCAAGAAATCTCAGAGTATTCATTTTACTTGAAAGGGCTCCCCTGTTCACTATATTTGAACAATTTTCAAAATCTTTACATGCTTTCGAATATCAGCTTCCAAAATATCATCACACTATATCACATGTGTCATTTAATGATTAATTGATAAGTTCCAGCGACTATTCACTTATCTGAGAAATTATTGTCGGTGAAGAAGCTTTCAATGTGTTTATTCGACAAAAGCGCTAGGTTTCTTAACCGTATGAAGGAGAAATCATCCTATAATTAGAATTTTTTCTATTGAATTCTTGAGATATTCTTACAACCAGTGCACCGCCCACTTTCAATTATGACTTTGTGGACCAATTTTTAATTCGAATTTTGAAAAATAGTTGTTGATGACTGCTGCAAATCGACACAATATACCAACCCAGGGAATAGTAGGCTATACCACATGAAACAATGTCACCATCTCACTTAATATTATCTTCATAGAAATCCTGCATTAATTTGCTACCAACAACTTCCACAACCAACTTGGCAAATAGTTTGACTATGATACAATGTTTTAGATCGAATCTGATCTACAAACCATAGATTTTTCCATGTGCCATCATTGTACATAGGCAAAATATCAAACTTCCATTCTAGTGTACTATTATCTACTTCTATGAGAGAGAGAGAGAGAGAGAGATGCGAATAAATCTATTAATAAACTGACAGAAGAAAGAAATTCAATGTGCGAATAACGTGATTGTTGATGAAAGAAAAAACGACGATAAAAATGATATCATGAAAACTGATTAATGGTCCATGTTAAAAAAGGAGATTAAAAATTCCGTGATAGGAACGAAATCGTATCGTCAAGTGTCAAAAATTGGCATAACTTAGAGACGATGAGAAATTGAAACAACAACAACTACCAAGCAAGTTGAAATTATCCCTTAGCAGCATTTTCTCATAAATCCAAAAGAAAAACACACCAGTGTAATATAGCCAAAGCTGCTGTATTAATAAAATTCTCAAATTTTCGCGGACAACCGCCTTGTTCAAGAGTGCACGAGGAATGAACTATGTAAGCGAGCGCGCTGACGACCGCTTATCAGCAGAGGGTCACGTGATCGACATCGGCGCAGACAGCGAGACGGCAGTACATGGGTGCAAGCGCACTCATGAACAGCAAAGGGTAAATGACAGGATAAGAAAAAGGAAGTTTAAAATACAATGTCTTTCAGCTCCTCACGTTCCTGACGGGAATTGATGCTGGGCTGCCTCTTTTTTATTTCTATAGCCTCAAGTATTCTCAGCGATGTCAATTGATGCTCACGGCTAAGTATTTCTGTTTGAAAACTGCTTTTACAAGTAAGTTTATGTTTGAAAACTGAGCTGCTGCTCGAATTTATGTGTTCACGCACCCTGATGTGGAGAGGCCGAATAGTGCTGCCAATATACAACTTACCACAGCTGCTACACTTCATCTGGTACACACAATTGGTGACATGACACAACTTGTTGTCCTTTACAGGACAGTTCTTCAGCTTGCATTCATCAGATTCCTCCTTCTTCCTGAGGACGTCTCTTAGTGTTCTTGTCTTATGATACATCTTGACTGGGAGGTCATTTTGCTGCAGCACCCTGTTGATGTTTCCTGTTCAGCTGGTCGGAAACGTACGGCATCTTCAGGAAAATAGGGTCTTCAATGCGCCTTATGGTTTTTCTCTTTCTCTTGAAGTTCGGCTTCACAGGAACGATTTGCGAGCCACATTACAAGGATAGCCGTTGCTCTTCAGAATATTTTTGAAGTCATTAAGATTGGAGGCGAGGTCTCTACTATCTGTACATCTTTCTCTAATGCGATCCACCTCGTTTCGGATGATATTCCTTTTCGTTTGTGAAGGTAGGGCCGAGTCACAATGCACAAACAAGGGTTTCTTTGCTCTTTTCTTGTAGAAGTTGAAAGTAGCCTTGCCCTCGTCTGTTATTGAGAATTCAAAGTCCAGAAGCTTCAGGGTTATGCCGTTGTTGTTAGGATGCTCGATTTCAAATTTAATGTTCGGATGTTGTTGATTCATAAACTCCAATATTTTCATAGCCGCAGCTTCGTCTGTGGTGATAATACAAATATCATCAATATAGCGCTTATATAATGCTATAGGCATACTTCTCACGGGAAGACATTCCAATCTATGCATGAATAATATTGCCACGATTCCTGCCACACTGTTACCCATCGGCAATCCACTGATCTGACGAAAGATTTTACCTTCAAATTTGAAATAAGTGCTGGTGAGCACTATACTCGTATGTAGGAGATGGCTGACATGGTCCGACCTCAATTGTACTCGTATATCCTTGTTTTCCTCAATGTGTTGTTTGACTGACTCTATGGCATTTTCCACAGGTATTGATGTATAGAGTGCCGACACGTCTAGGCTGAAAGGATATGAGTTCTCTTGTAGCGTAGAGTTGTGCACCTTGGATATTTCGTCCATTAGTTGAGTGCTATTCCTGAGGTGGGAGGGTACAGAATCCAACAGGGGACTCAGAACAGTTTTGAGGAGGAAAGCTAATTTCTTTGTAGGTCCTTGGCAGTTGGATACTATCGGCCTGATCTTCATGGTGGTGCCTTCTTTGTGAGTCTTTATCAGATGATAAAAACGTGGGAACTTGGAGTTGTGACTCATGTAGGTGGAAGTTATTCTTCTAGGGAGATTACAAGCAGAAGATACTTCCTTCCAGGCACCATTTAACTTCGATTCGATAGTGGACATGCTTATCTTATCCACGGGTTCATAAATGGTAGAGTCTGCTAGATGCTCAAACCCCGCTCGTACATAGATATCTTCTTCCACAGCACAGAATTCTCCTCCTTTGTCACTGGGTTGAAGGACTATGGGCTTGTTCTGCAACTTCTTGATTACTGTGAATTCTTGCTTCGTGAGGTTTTGGAATCTTCTTTGTGAATTCTTTGCAGAGTCAATCAGCTTGGCAATCTCCACTTGACATCTACGAAATCTTTGTTTCAGTGTCAATGTCAGCTGGAGGAGGCACACAAACATATTGTGTTTCAGGAAATTTAGAGATTGACTGTTCTTGTTGCAGATTTGCTTGGGAGTCGTCTGTGGCCCGTGTAGCTTTATTCTTCCTGTATTCTCGCCATCTCATTTGGTAACCCATTCGGCAGAGTTGAACGTGCACGTCTTGTAGTACTTTGTCCGACAAATCTTTCCTTGATAGCAAATTTGGGACCCTTGGCTAGCAGGTTGACTTCTTCTGGTTCCAGAGTGCAGTCAGATCGGTTACTCTGGATTCGATGTGGTCATCCCCAGCAGCCTCATCATCAATAATGTGCTCGCGTCGCTCGCGAGTCATAGCTGCCACTTTCCGCTGTAAGTGACGTTGATGGGAGCGCCTAGCATGATGATATGCAACTTTGCAGGAGTTTGATTAAAGCCTCTGCGTGTGTGGCTTCTTGACCTCCTCGAATCCTGGAATTGTTTTCCATGGCTGCTTGAAGATTTGAATAATACCTCGATTGCAAGTAGCGCTTCATATGGGTCATAATTGTTCGTTTGATCAACGTGGCTTTGTTGCTGAAGGGCGGAAGCTGGTAAAATCTAGGTAGGTGCAGGTTATGAATAGTCTTAGGAAAAATGTTCTTCACCAAACAAGTCTTAACAAATTGGAGTTGTACTTTCGCCTTTGCCATGCGCTCACTCACATTGAAACATTGCCTCATGAAAGGGAAATCCGCCTGGCTCGGATGCAAAGATTTCAGCAAGTTGAAATTATCCCTTAGCAGCATTTTCTCATAAATCCAAAAGAAAAACACACCAGTGTAATATAGCCAAAGCTGCTGTATTAATAAAATTCTCAAATTTTCGCGGACAACCGCCTTGTTCAAGAGTGCACGAGGAATGAACTATGTAACAGGGGCGTAGCGCCTATAGTATTCTAATAATCTGAGAATACACCGGAATTTACAAACGAAAATGAAATTACAAATATGTGATGATAGGATTTTGATTAACATGAAGGTCATATAATCTTGTTCGATGTTTCCGTTTTCCAATTCACAAAACTTCTTTAACACAGGCGGAGAGATACGAGTATTCTATCTCGCGACAGAATCACACCTGTACAGCAGTAGAGTTATCAATAGCGCGCCTCTGATTGGTCTGGATGCAGCAAACATTGTAATGATACGTCTCCTCTCTGCGTCGCCCTCCTGCCATGTGTCTGCTGTCTGATATTCTAGAATCAATATCTGCTAGCAGAGTGTAACCACCCTCTCCGGTCTTCGCTATTACTCAATTACATCGCTACTTATAACGGAGAATACTCATGGCAACTGTCGAGGAATTGATAAATTTACAAAATTCTCCTTTATCCTACGCAAAGAAAATAGAACTAAAAACTAAAGGAAGAGATAAGCCGATTTTCACCTTTGAAGGAAGGAGAAAGTGCAATCTTAGTGTGCAATATCAAAAATACGAATGGCTGACTGGTTGCCCCATTAGAAAGACACTTTTCTGCTTTCCGTGCCTTATCTTTAAACCAAAAACGATAGTGTTTTCATCGACGAGAGGATTACTCGACTTGGCGAATTTCTCTAATCATGTGAAGAGACATATAAAATCTCCTACGCATCTGGCCGCGATCACCTCTCTTAAACTTATTGGCAAAGTAAGGATCGATGAAATGTTAAATGAGGAGTTCAAAACTTTGAGAAATATGCACAACGAGGAAGTGAGGAAGAACAGAGAAATGATGCGACATCATATTAAAGCCGCTCTTTTCCTTGTTTGCCAAGGCCTTTCTTTTAGAGGTCATTCAGAGAGCACTCACAGTCCAAATCATGGAAATTTCATTGAATTGATTAAGCTCCTCAGTGAATTTAGTTCTGATCCGCTGATTAAAAATTGTGTCTCTCCTGATCACAGTCTCCCATTTTCAGGATTATCACCTGATATTCAAAACGACTTGATTAAGTGTTTGTATGATCAGGTTCGCGGTGAAATCGAGAATCGAATCAAAGGTGCTCCTTTTATATCTATAATTGCTGACGATACAACGGACATTTCAAATACAAGTCAAATGGCTGTCAGTGTCCGACTTGTTCACAATGGATCGGTCTTCGAACATCTGATTGACCTTGTCAATGTGTCAGCAGACACATCAGCTAACAATCTTGCCTGTGTAATATGTGAAAGTCTTGAGTCCGTTGGTGTAACCAAAAATACTTCAGTGATCGGCCAGTCATACGACGGTGCAAGTAACATGATGGGTAAGCACAATTCAGTGCAAACTAAGATCAAGGAGATTTGGCCCTCAGCAAACTTCGTTCATTGTTATGCACACAAATGGGCATTAGTAGCACAAAGTGTCAGTAAGAATATTCCGTTGGTATCAATATTTTTCGGATTTTTGCAAAATTTGACAGCATTTTTTCGCGCTTCACCAAAACGTGCTTCTATGTTATCCAGTCCATTGCCTCTTGCGTCAACTACGCGTTGGTTGACGAGAGGAAAATCTGTCTGTGCTATTTCTTCTAAGTATTGTGAAATTTTCAATGTTTTAGAAAATATTTCTTCGGAGTCCTCTGCTTGCTCAATTGATTGCTACACCCGCGCTGAAGCGAAAGGATTGCGATATCAATTGGGAAATTGTGAGAATGTGTTTCTCTTATTCTTTTTTCGTAAAGTTTTCGCATTATCCGACATGATGACAAAGAAACTTCAAGGTGTGATGATTGATCCAGCTGAAATATCTTCGAAGGTAGCAGACTATCGTGCAAACTTGTGTGAACTACGCTCTGAAGTTTCCTTTCAAACGTTCGTCGAGGAAGCGAAGCAATATGAGCCTTACTTTTTTAATCATGAAAAGAGAGTCCCACAAATCAACGAGCAACATCTCCTTGACAGCGGTTACACTCCAAGTAGGCCTAAGCCATCATCTTCGTCATCCCAATTTGAGAAGGATAAACTTAAGCGATTAATGTACGAAATCATCGATACACTAATTTTTCAGTTAGACCAACGATTTGAAAACATCGAAAGTCTTCAGTGGATAAAACTATTTCAGCCATCGAGATTTGATGTACTGAAAGCTGATGCATTTGAAGTTGTACGACTTGTGAATGAACTGAAGAAACATCACCCAGATTTAGTTCAAGAAGAAGAAGAGAAGTTGCGCAACGAATTACACATTCTATTCACTGATTCAGATTTGCGAGTGGCACTTGGAGAAGCAAATGATCCTTCTACCCTTCTTAAACAAATGCATTCCTTGGATTTGTGTGACGCTCTACCTCTTGTCTCTAAAGCATTAATGGCTTCACAAACAATTGCTCTAACATCGGTGACATGTGAAAGAACCTTCAGTGTGCTTCGGCGAATCAAGACCTACCTGCGTTCCACCATGACTCAAGAACGCATGAAACAACTGGTATTTTTAAGCATCGAAACTTCTCTTCTCAAACATTTATCAGGAGAGTGTTCGTTCGTTGACACAATTATCGACAAGTTTGCTTCAATGAAAGATCGTCAAGTAAAGTTGTTATATCGTAAGTAAATAAATACATCAGGTTATAGTGTTATGATTTACCTGTATTGTTTTTGGTAATGACTATAAGTGGAAATGGAGTTGTTATGAAAATTGATTTTGTTCTTTAAATTATAATAATAAAAAAATATTTTGAGCAATGCGCCTAAAGGACTAAAAATTGACTTGGAATTTACATGTAGGCCTACGTTCTTTTCCCGGTTCTTTCATTGGACTCAGATTACCTCATCTGAGGTGGTCTGCTACGCCACTGCTATGTAAGCGAGCGCGCTGACGACCGCTTATCAGCAGAGGGTCACGTGATCGACATCGGCGCAGACAGCGAGACGGCAGTACATGGGTGCAAGCGCACTCATGAACAGCAAAGGGTAAATGACAGGATAAGAAAAAGGAAATTTAAAATACAATGTCTTTCAGCTCCTCACGTTCCTGACGGGAATTGATGCTGGGCTGCCTCTTTTTTATTTCTATAGCCTCAAGTATTCTCAGCGATGTCAATTGATGCTCATGGCTAAGTATTTCTGTTTGAAAACTGCTTTTACAAGTAAGTTTATGTTTGAAAACTGAGCTGCTGCTCGAATTTATGTGTTCACGCACCCTGATGTGGAGAGGCCGAATAGTGCTGCCAATATACAACTTACCACAGCTGCTACACTTCATCTGGTACACACAATTGGTGACATGACACAACTTGTTGTCCTTTACAGGACAGTTCTTCAGCTTGCATTCATCAGCTTCCTCCTTCTTCCTGAGGACGTCTCTTAGTGTTCTTGTCTTATGATACATCTTGACTGGGAGGTCATTTTGCTGCAGCACCCTGTTGATGTTCCTGTTCAGCTGGTCGGAAACGTACGGCATCTTCAGGAAAATAGGGTCTTCAATGCGCCTTATGGTTTTTCTCTTTCTCTTGAAGTTCGGCTTCACAGGAACGATTTGCTGAGCCACATTACAAGGATAGCCGTTGCTCTCAGAATATTTTTGAAGTCATTAGATTGGAGGCGAGGTCTCTACTATCTGTACATCTTTCTCTAATGCGATCCACCTCGTTTCGGATGATATTCCTTTTCGTTTGTGAAGGTAGGGCCGAGTCACAATGCACAAACAAGGGTTTCTTTGCTCTTTTCTTGTAGAAGTTGAAAGTAGCCTTGCCCTCGTCTGTTATTGAGAATTCAAAGTCCAGAAGCTTCAGGGTTCTGCCGTTGTTGTTAGGATGCTCGATTTCAAATTTAATGTTCGGATGTTGTTGATTCATAAACTCCAATATTTTCATAGCCGCAGCTTCGTCTGTGGTGATAATACAAATATCATCAATATAGCGCTTATATAATGCTATAGGCATACTTCTCACGGGAAGACATTCCAATCTATGCATGAATAATATTGCCACGATTCCTGCCACACTGTTACCCATCGGCAATCCACTGATCTGACGAAAGATTTTACCTTCAAATTTGAAATAAGTGCTGGTGAGCACTATATGTAGGAGATGGCTGACATGGTCCGACCTCAATTGTACTCGTATATCCTTGTTTTCCTCAATGTGTTTTTTGACTGACTCTATGGCATTTTCCACAGGTATTGATGTATAGAGTGCCGACACGTCTAGGCTGAAAGGATATGAGTTCTCTTGTAGCGTAGAGTTGTGCAACTTGGATATTTCGTCCATTAGTTGAGTGCTATTCCTGAGGTGGGAGGGTACAGAATCCAACAGGGGACTCAGAACAGTTTTGAGGAGGAAAGCTAATTTCTTTGTAGGTCCTTGGCAGTTGGATACTATCGGCCTGATCTTCATGGTGGTGCCTTCTTTGTGAGTCTTTATCAGATGATAAAAACGTGGGAACTTGGAGTTGTGACTCATGTAGGTGGAAGTTATTCTTCTAGGGAGATTACAAGCAGAAGATACTTCCTTCCAGGCACCATTTAACTTCGATTCGATAGTGGACATGCTTATCTTATCCACGGGTTCATAAATGGTAGAGTCTGCTAGATGCTCAAACCCCGCTCGTACATAGATATCTTCTTCCACAGCACAGAATTCTCCTCCTTTGTCACTGGGTTGAAGGACTATGGGCTTGTTCTGACAACTTCTTGATTACTGTGAATTCTTGCTTCGTGAGGTTTTGGAATCTTCTTTGTGAATTCTTTGCAGAGTCAATCAGCTTGGCAATCTCCACTTGACATCTACGAATCTTTGTTTCAGTGTCAATGTCAGCTGGAGGAGGCACACAAACATATTGTGTTTCAGGAAATTTAGAGATTGACTGTTCTTGTTGCAGATTTGCTTGGGAGTCGTCTGTGGCCCGTGTAGCTTTATTCTTCCTGTATTCTCGCCATCTCATTTGGTAACCCATTCGGCAGAGTTGAACGTGCACGTCTTGTAGTACTTTGTCCGACAAATCTTCCTTGATAGCAAATTTGGGACCCTTGGCTAGCAGGTTGACTTCTTCTGGTTCCAGAGTGCCAGTCAGATCGGTTACTCTGGATTCGATGTGGTCATCCCCAGCAGCCTCATCATCAATAATGTGCTCCGCGTCGCTCGCGAGTCATAGCTGCCACTTTCCGCTGTAAGTGACGTTGATGGGAGCGCCTAGCATGATGATATGCAACTTTGCAGGAGTTGATCAAAGCCTCTGCGTGTGTGGCTTCTTGACCTCCTCGATTTGGCAGGAATCGTGGCAATATTATTCATGCATAGATTGGAATGTCTTCCCGTGAGAAGTATGCCTATAGCATTATATAAGCGCTATATTGATGATATTTGTATTATCACCACAGACGAAGCTGCGGCTATGAAAATATTGGAGTTTATGAATCAACAACATCCGAACATTAAATTTGAAATCGAGCATCCTAACAACAACGGCAGAACCCTGAAGCTTCTGGACTTTGAATTCTCAATAACAGACGAGGGCAAGGCTACTTTCAACTTCTACAAGAAAAGAGCAAAGAAACCTTGTTTGTGCATTGTGACTCGGCCCTACCTTCACAAACGAAAAGGAATATCATCCGAAACGAGGTGGATCGCATTAGAGAAAGATGTACAGATAGTAGAGACTCGCCTCCAATCTTAATGACTTCAAAAATATTCTGAAGAGCAACGGCTATCCTTGTAATGTGGCTCAGCAAATCGTTCCTGTGAAGCCGAACTTCAAGAGAAAGAGAAAAACCATAAGGCGCATTGAAGACCCTATTTTCCTGAAGATGCCGTACGTTTCCGACCAGCTGAACAGGAACATCAACAGGGTGCTGCAGCAAAATGACCTCCCAGTCAAGATGTATCATAAGACAAGAACACTAAGAGACGTCCTCAGGAAGAAGGAGGAAGCTGATGAATGCAAGCTGAAGAACTGTCCTGTAAAGGACAACAAGTTGTGTCATGTCACCAATTGTGTGTACCAGATGAAGTGTAGCAGCTGTGGTAAGTTGTATATTGGCAGCACTATTCGGCCTCTCCACATCAGGGTGCGTGAACACATAAATTCGAGCAGCAGCTCAGTTTTTCAAACATAAACTTACTTGTAAAAGCAGTTTTCAAACAGAAATACTTAGCCGTGAGCATCAATTGACATCGCTGAGAATACTTGAGGCTATAGAAATAAAAAAGAGGCAGCCCAGCATCAATTCCCGTCAGGAACGTGAGGAGCTGAAAGACATTGTATTTTAAACTTCCTTTTTCTTATCCTGTCATTTACCCTTTGCTGTTCATGAGTGCGCTTGCACCCATGTACTGCCGTCTCGCTGTCTGCGCCGAGGTCGATCACGAGACCCTCTGCTGATAAGCGGTCGTCAGCGCGCTCGCTTACATAGTTTCATTCCTCGTGCACTCTTGAACAAGGCGGTTGTCCGCGAAAATTTGAGAATTTTATTAATACAGCAGCTTTGGCTATATTACACTGGTGTGTTTTTCTTTTGGATTTATGAGAAAATGCTGCTAAGGGATAATTTCAACTTGCTGAAATCTTTGCATCCGAGCCAGGCGGATTTCCCTTTCATGAGGCAATGTTTCAATGTGAGTGAGCGCATGGCAAAGGCGAAAGTACAACTCCAATTTGTTAAGACTTGTTTGGTGAAGAACATTTTTCCTAAGACTATTCATAACCTGCACCTACCTAGATTTTACCAGCTTCCGCCCTTCAGCAACAAAGCCACGTTGATCAAACGAACAATTATGACCCATATGAAGCGCTACTTGCAATCGAGGTATTATTCAAATCTTCAAGCAGCCATGGAAAACAATTCCAGGATTCGAGGAGGTCAAGAAGCCACACACGCAGAGGCTTTAATCAACTCCTGCAAAGTTGCATATCATCATGCTAGGCGCTCCCATCAACGTCACTTACAGCGGAAAGTGGCAGCTATGACTCGCGAGCGACGCGAGCACATTATTGATGATGAGGCTGCTGGGGATGACCACATCGAATCCAGAGTAACCGATCTGACTGGCACTCTGGAACCAGAAGAAGTCAACCTGCTAGCCAAGGGTCCCAAATTTGCTATCAAGGAAGATTTGTCGGACAAAGTACTACAAGACGTGCACGTTCAACTCTGCCGAATGGGTTACCAAATGAGATGGCGAGAATACAGGAAGAATAAAGCTACACGGCCACAGACGACTCCCAAGCAAATCTGCAACAAGAACAGTCAATCTCTAAATTTCCTGAAACACAATATGTTTGTGTGCCTCCTCCAGCTGACATTGACACTGAAACAAAGATTCGTAGATGTCAAGTGGAGATTGCCAAGCTGATTGACTCTGCAAAGAATTCACAAAGAAGATTCCAAAACCTCACGAAGCAAGAATTCACAGTAATCAAGAAGTTGCAGAACAAGCCCATAGTCCTTCAACCCAGTGACAAAGGAGGAGAATTCTGTGCTGTGGAAGAAGATATCTATGTACGAGCGGGGTTTGAGCATCTAGCAGACTCTACCATTTATGAACCCGTGGATAAGATAAGCATGTCCACTATCGAATCGAAGTTAAATGGTGCCTGGAAGGAAGTATCTTCTGCTTGTAATCTCCCTAGAAGAATAACTTCCACCTACATGAGTCACAACTCCAAGTTCCCACGTTTTTATCATCTGATAAAGACTCACAAAGAAGGCACCACCATGAAGATCAGGCCGATAGTATCCAACTGCCAAGGACCTACAAAGAAATTAGCTTTCCTCCTCAAAACTGTTCTGAGTCCCCTGTTGGATTCTGTACCCTCCCACCTCATGAATAGCACACAACAAATGGACCAAAAAACAAAGTTGCACAACTCTACGCTACAAGAGAACTCATATCCTTTCAGCCTAGACGTGTCGGCACTCTATACATCAATACCTGTGGAAAATGCCATAGAGTCAGTCAAACAACACATTGAGGAAAACAAGGATATACGAGTACAATTGAGGTCGGACCATGTCAGCCATCTCCTACATACGAGTATAGTGCTCACCAGCACTTATTTCAAATTTGAAGGTAAAATCTTTCGTCAGATCAGTGGATTGCCGATGGGTAACAGTGTGGCAGGAATCGTGGCAATATTATTCATGCATAGATTGGAATGTCTTCCCGTGAGAAGTATGCCTATAGCATTATATAAGCGCTATATTGATGATATTTGTATTATCACCACAGACGAAGCTGCGGCTATGAAAATATTGGAGTTTATGAATCAACAACATCCGAACATTAAATTTGAAATCGAGCATCCTTACAACAACGGCAGAACCCTGAAGCTTCTGGAATTTGAATTCTCAATAACAGACGAGGGCAAGGCTACTTTCAACTTCTAACAAAGAAAAGAGCAAAGAAACCCTTGTTTGTGCATTGTGACTCGGCCCTACTTCACAAACGAAAAGGAATATCATCCGAAACGAGGTGGATCGCATTAGAGAAAGATGTACAGATAGTAGAGACCTCGCCTCCAATCTTAATGACTTCAAAAATATTCTGAAGAGCAACGGCTATCCTTGTAATGTGGCTCAGCAAATCGTTCCTGTGAAGCCGAACTTCAAGAGAAAGAGAAAAACCATAAGGCGCATTGAAGACCCTATTTTCCTGAAGATGCGTACGTTTCCGACCAGCTGAACAGGAACATCAACAGGGTGCTGCAGCAAAATGACCTCCCAGTCAAGATGTATCATAAGACAAGAACACTAAGAGACGTCCTCAGGAAGAAGGAGGAAGCTGATGAATGCAAGCTGAAGAACTGTCCTGTAAAGGACAACAAGTTGTGTCATGTCACCAATTGTGTGTACCAGATGAAGTGTAGCAGCTGTGGTAAGTTGTATATTGGCAGCACTATTCGGCCTCTCCACATCAGGGTGCGTGAACACATAAATTCGAGCAGCAGCTCAGTTTTCAAACATAAACTTACTTGTAAAAGCAGTTTTCAAACAGAAATACTTAGCCGTGAGCATCAATTGACATCGCTGAGAATACTTGAGGCTATAGAAATAAAAAGAGGCAGCCAGCATCAATTCCCGTCAGGAACGTGAGGAGCTGAAGGACATTGTATTTTAAACTTCCTTTTTATTATCCTGTCATTTACCCTTTGCTGTTCATGAGTGCGCTTGCACCCCATGTACTGCCGTCTCGCTGTCTGCGCCGATGTCGATCACGTGACCCTCTGCTGATAAGCGGTCGTCAGCGCGCTCGCTTACATAGTTCATTCCTCGTGCACTCTTGAACAAGGCGGTTGTTCGCGAAAATTTGAGAATTTTTATTAATACAGCAGCTTTGGCTATATTACACTGGTGTGTTTTTCTTTTGGATTTATGAGAAAATGCTGCTAAGGGATAATTTCAACTTGCTGAAATCTTTGCATCCGAGCCAGGCGGATTTCCCCTTTCATGAGGCAATGTTTCAATGTGAGTGAGCGCATGGCAAAGGCGAAAGTACAACTCCAATTTGTTAAGACTTGTTTGGTGAAGAACATTTTTCTAAGACTATTCATAACCTGCACCTACCTAGATTTTACCAGCTTCCGCCCTTCAGCAACAAAGCCACGTTGATCAAACGAACAATTATGACCCATATGAAGCGCTACTTGCAATCGAGGTATTATTCAAATCTTCAAGCAGCCATGGAAAACAATTCCAGGATTCGAGGAGGTCAAGAAGCCACACACGCAGAGGCTTTAATCAACTCCTGCAAAGTTGCATATCATCATGCTAGGCGCTCCCATCAACGTCACTTACAGCGGAAAGTGGCAGCTATGACCTCGCGAGCGACGCGAGCACATTATTGATGATGAGGTCTGCTGGGGATGACCACATCGAATCCAGAGTAACCGATCTGACTGGCACTCTGGAACCAGAAGAAGTCAACCTGCTAGCCAAGGGTCCCAAATTTGCTAATCAAGGAAGATTTGTAGTAGAAATTACTACAAGACGTGAACGTTCAACTCTGCCGAATGGGTTACCTAATGAGATGGCGAGTATACAGGATGAATAAAGCTACATGGGCCACAGACGACTCCCAAGCAAATCTGCAACAAGAACAGTCAATCTCTAAATTTCCTGAAACACAATATGTTTGTGTGCACTCCTCCAGCTGACATTGACACTGAAACAAAGATTCGTAGATGTCAAGTGGAGATTGCCAAGCTGATAGACTCTGCAAAGAATTCACAAAGAAGATTCCAAAACCTCACGAAGAAAGAATACACAGTAATCAAGAAGTTGCAGAACAAGCCCAAAGTCCTTCAACCCAGTGACAAAGGAGGAGAATTCTGTGCTGTGGAAGAAGATATCTATGTTCGAGCGGGGTTTGAGCATCTAGCAGACTCTACCATTTATGAACCCGTGGATAAGGATAAGCAGTCCACTATCGAATCGAAGTTAAATGGTGCCTGGAAGGAAGTATCTTCTGCTTGTTAATCTCCCTAGAAGAATAACTTCCACCTACATGAGTCACAACTCCAAGTTCCCACGTTTTTATCATCTGATAAAGACTCACAAAGAAGGCACCACCATGAAGATCAGGCCGATAGTATCCAACTGCCAAGGACCTACAAAGAAATTAGCTTTCCTCCTCAAAACTGTTCATGAGTCCCCCTGTTGGATTCTGTACCCTCCCACCTCAGGAATAGCACTCAACTAAATGGACGAATATCCAAGTTGCACAACACTACGGCTACAAGAGAACTCATATCCTTTCAAGCCTAGACGTGTCGGCACTCTATACCATCAATACCTGTGGAAAATGCCATAGAGTCAGGTCAAACAACACATAAGAGGAAAACAAGGATATACGAGTACAATTGAGGTCGGACCATGTCCAGCCATCTCCTACATACGAGTATAGTGCATCACGGAGCAACTTATTTCAAATTTGAAGGTAAAATCTTTCGTCAGATCAGTGGATTGCCGATGGGTAACAGTGTGGCAGGAATCGTGGTCATAATTTATTCATGCATAGATTGGAATGTCTTCCCGTGAGAAGCATGCCTATAGCATTATATAAGCGCTATATTGATGATATTTGTATTATCACCACAGACGAAGCTGCGGCTATGAAAATATTGGAGTTATATGATAATCAACAACATCCGAACCATAAATTTGAAATCGAGCATCCTAACAACAACGGCAGAACCCTGAAGCTTCTGGAATTTGAATTCTCAATAACAGACGAGTGGCAAGGCTACTTTCAACTTCTACAAGAAAAGAGCAAAGAAACCCTTGTTTGTGCATTGTGACTCGGACCCAACCTTCACAAACGAAAAGGAATATCATCCGAAACGAGGTGGATCGCATTAGAGAAAGATGTACAGATAGTAGAGACCTCGCCTCCATCTTAATGACTTCAAAAAATGATTCTGAAGAGCAACGGCTATCCTTGTAATGTGGCTCAGCAAATCGTTCCTGTGAAGCCGAACTTCAAGAGAAAGAGAAAAACCATAAAGCGCATTGAAGACCCTATTTTCCTGAAGATGCCGTACGTTTCCGGACCAGCTGAACAGGAACATCAACAGGGTGCTGCAGCAAAATGGAACTCCCAGTCAGATGTATCATAAGACAAGAACACTAAGAGACGTCCTCAAGGAAGAAGGAGAAGCTGATGAATGCAAGCTGAAGAACTGTCCTGTAAAGGACAACAAGTTGTGTGCATGTCACCAATTGTGTGTACCAGATGAAGTGTAGCAGCTGTGGTAAGTTGTATATTGGCAGCACTCTTCGGCCTCTCCACAACAGGGTGCGTGAACACATAAATTCGAGCAGCACCTCAGTTTTCAAACATAAACTTACTTGTAAAAGCAGTTTTCAAACAGAAATACTTAGCCGTGAGCATCAATTGACATCGCTGAGAATACTTGAGGCTATAGAAATAAAAAAGAGGCAGCCCAGCATCAATTCCCGTCAGGAACGTGAGGAGCTGAAAGACATTGTATTTTAACTAACTAATTCCTTTTTCTTATCCCTGTCATTTACCCTTTGCTGTTCATGAGTGCGCTTGCACCCATGTACTGCCGTCTCGCTGTCTGCGCCGATGTCGATCACGTGACCCTCTGCTGAAAAGCGTCGTCAGCGCGCTCGCTTACATAGTTCATTCCTCGTGCACTCTTGAACAAGGCGGTTGTTCGCGAAAATTTGAGAATTTTATTAATACAGCAGCTTTGGCTATATTACACTGGTGTGTTTTTCTTTTGGATTTATGAGAAAATCTGCTAAGGGATAATTTCAACTTGCTGAAATCTTTGCATCCGAGCCAAGGCGGATTTCCCCTTTCCATGAGGCAATGTTTCTATGTGAGTGAGCGCATGGCAAAGGCGAAAGTACAACTCACAAACAATTTGTTTAAGAAGACTTGTTTGGTGAACGAACATTTTTCCTAAGCACTATTCATAACCTGCACCTACCTAGATTTTTACCCAGCCTTTTCCGCCCTTTCCAGCAACAAAGCCACGTTGATCAAACGAACAATTAAGACCCATATGAAGCGCTACTTGCAATCGAGGGTTATTATTCAAATCTTCAGTGCACCATGGAAAAACAATTCCTGGATTCGAGGAGGTCAAGAATAGCCACACACGCAGAGGCTTTAATCAACTCCTGCAAAGTTGCTTATCTTCATGCTAGGCGCTCCCATCAACGTCACTTACAGCGGAAAGTGGCAGCTATGACTCGCAGAGCGACGCGAGCACATTATTGTATGATGAGGCTGCTGGGATGACCACATCGAATCCAGGAGTAACCGATCTGACCTGGCACTCTGGAACCAGAAGAAGCCAACGCTGCTAGTCCAAGGGTCCCAATTTTGCTATCAAGGAAGATTTGTCGGACAAAGTTACCTACAAGACGTGCACGTCTCAACTCTCTGCCGAATGGTGTACCAATATGAGATGGCGGAGGAATACAGGAATGAATAAAGCTACAACGGGCCACAGACGACTCCCAAGCAAATCTGCAACAAGAACAGTCAATTCTCTAAATTTCCTGAAACCAGCAATATGTTTTTGTGTGGCTCCTCCAGCTGAACATTGACACTGAAACAAAGATTCGTAGATGTCCTAGTGGAGGAGATTGCCCAAGCTGATTGACTCTGCAAAGAGATTCACTTCACAAAGAAGAATTCCAAAACCTTCCACGAAGCAATGAAATTCACAGTAATCAAGAAGTTGCAGAAACAAGCCCATAGTCCTTCAACCCAGTGACAAAAGGAGGAGAATTCTGTGCTGTGGAAGAAAGATAGCTATGTACGAGCGGGGTTTGAGCATCTAGCAGACTCTACCATTTAATGAACCCGTGGATAAGATACTCATGTGCCACTATCGAATCGAAGTTTAAATGGTGCCTGGAAGGAAGAATCTTCTGCTTTGTGAATCTCCCTAGAAGAATAACTGTCCACCCTACATGAGCCACAACTCAAATGTCTACACTCGTTTTTAATCATCTGATAAAGACTCACACAAGAAGGCCCCACCATGAAGATCAGGCCGATAGTATCCCAACTGCCAAGGACCTACAAAGAAAATTAGCTTTTCATTCCACCTCAAAAAAATGTTTCTGAGTCTCCCCTGTATGGATTCTGTACCCTCCACACCTCTGGTCAATAGCACCTCAACTAATGGTACGAAATAGTCCAAGTTGCACAAACTCTAACGTCTACAAGAGAAACTCATAGCCTTTCAGCCTAGACGTGTCGGCACTCTATAACATCTAATACCTGTGGAAAATGCCATAGAGTCCAGTTCAAACAACCACATTGAGGGAAAACAAGGATATACGAGTACAATTGAGCGGGTCGGCCATGTTCAGCCTTCTCTACACGAGTATAGTGCTCACCAGCACTTATTTCAAATTTGAAGGTAAAATCTTTTCGGTCAGATCAGTGGATTGCCGATGGGTAACAGTGTGTGCAGGAATCGTGGCAATACTTAATTTCATGGCATAGATTGGTAATGTCTTCCCGTGGTGAGTCAGTTATGCCTATTAGCATTAATTCTAAGCGCTATATTGATGATATTTGTATTATCACCACAGACGAAGCTGCGGCTATGAAAATATTGGAGTTTATGAATCAACAACATCCGAACATGTAAATTTGGAAAATCGAGCATCCTTACAACAACGGCAGAACCCTGAAGCTTCTGGACTTTGAATTCTCAATAACAGACGAAGGGCAAGGCTGACTTTCAACTTCTTCATACAAGAAAAGAGCAAAAGAAACCCTTGTTATGTGCATTGATAGACCTCGGCCCTAACCTTCACAAACGAAAAGGAATATCATCCGAAAACGAGGGTGGATCGCATTAGAGAAATGATGTACAGATAGTAGAGACCTTACGGCCCAACCATATCTTAATGACTTCAAAAAATATTCTGAAGAGCAACGGCTATCCTTGTTATGTGGCTTTCAGCAAATTCGTTCTGTGAAGCCCGAACTTCAAGAGAAAGAGAAAAACCATACAGGCGCATTGAAAGACCGCTATTTTCCGTGAAGATGGCCGATAACGTTTTCCGACCTAGCTTGAACAGGAACATCACACAGGGCTGCCTGCAGCAATAATGACTCCCAGTCAAGAATGTATCATAAGACAAGAACACTAAGAGACGTCCTCAAGGAAGACTAGGAGTGAATGCCCTTTCGATGAATGGCAAGCTGAGAAGAAACTTGTCCTGGTAAAAGGAACAACAAGTATGTGTCATGTCCACCCAATTGTTGTGTCACCAGATGAAGTGTAGCAGCTGTGGTAAGTTGTTATATTGGGCAGCACTATTCGGCCTGCTCCACATCAATGGTGCCGTGTTAACACAATAAATTTCGAGGCAGCATGCTCAGTTTTCAAAACATAAACTTACTTGTAAAAAAGCAGTTTTTCAAAACAGAAAATACTTAGCCGTGTAGTCATTCGAATTGTCTATCGCTGAGAATACTTGAGGCTATTAGAAATAAAAAAGAGGCAGCCCATGCATCAACTTCCCGTCAGGAAACGTGAGGGGGAGCTGAAAGACATTGTATTTTAAACTTCCCTTTTTCTTATCACTGTCAATTTACCCTTTGCTGTTCATGAGTGCGCTTGCACCCATGTACTGCCGTCTCGCTGTCTGCGCGTGATGTCGATCACGTGACACCTCCTTCCGTGCTGATCAAGCGGTGCGTCAGCGCGCTCGCTATACATCATAGTTTCATTCCTTCGTGCACTCTTGAACAAGGCGGTTGTTCGCGAAAATTTGAGAATTTTATTAATACAGCAGCTGTTGGCTATATTACACACTGGTGTGTTTTTTTCTTTTGGATTTATGAGGAAAATTGCTGCTTAAGGATAATTTCAACTTGCTGAAAATCTTTGCATCCGAGCCAGGCGGATTTCCCTTTCATGAGGCAATGTTTCAATGTGAGTGAGCAGACATGGCAAAGGCGAAAGTACAACTCCAATTTTGTTAAGACTTGTTTTGGTGAAGAAATTTTTTCCTATCGGACTATTCAATAACCTGCACCTACCTAGATTTTAACCAGCTTCCGCCCTTCAGCAACAAAAGCCCACGTTGATCCAATACGAACAATTATGACCCATATGAAGCGCTACTCCTGCAATACGAGGTATTATTCAAACTTCAAGCAGCCATGGAAAACAATTTCCAGGATTCGAGGAGGTCAAGAAGCCACACGAAGCAGAGGCTTTAATCAACTCCTGCAAAGTTTGCAATATCATCATGCTAGGCCGCTTCCCCTCAACGTCAACTTTACAGCGGAAAGTGGCAGCTATGACTCGCGAGCGACGCGAGCCCACATTATTGATGATGATGCTGCTGGGGATGACCACATCGAATCCATGAGTAACCGATCTGACTGGCACTCTGGAACCAGAAGAAGTCAAAAAAATAAACCTGCTCAGCCAAGGGTCCCAAATTTGCTATCAAGGAAGATTTGTCGGACAAAGTACTATCAAGACGTGCACCGTTCAACTCTGCCGAATGGGGTTACCAAATGTGATGGCGAGAATACAGGAAGAATAAATGCTACAACGGGCCACAGACGACTCCCAAGCAAATCTGCAACAAGAAACAGTCTAATCTCTAAATTTCACCTGAAACACAATATGTTTGTGTGCCTTCCTCCAGCTGACATTGACACTGGAAACAAAGATTCGTAGTAGATGTCAAAAGTGGTAGATTGCCATGCTTGATTGACTCTGCAAAGAACTTCACAAAGAAGATTCCAAAACCTCACGAAGCAAGAATTCACAGTAATCAAGAAGTGGCAGAACAAACACAAAAGCCCATAGTCCTTCAACCCTCAGTGACAAAGGAGGAGAATTCTGTGCTGTGGAAAGAAGATTTCTATGTACGAGCGGGGTTAGAGCATACTAGCAGACTCTACCATTTATGAACCCGTGGGAATAAGATAAGCATGTTCCCACTATCGAATCGAAGTTAAATGGTGCCTGGAAGGAAGTATCTTCTGCTTGTAATCTCCCTAGAAGAATAACTTCCACCTACAGAGAGGTCACAACTCCAAGTTACCGCACGTTTTTATCATCTGATAAAGTACTCACAAAGAAGAAGGCCCACCATGAAGATCAGGCCGATAGTATCCAACTGCCAAGGGACATACAAAGAAATTAGCTTTCCTCCTCAAAACTGTTCTGAGTCCCTGTTGGATTCTGTACACCCTCCCACCTCGGAATAGCACTCAAACTAATGGACGAAATATCCATGTTGCACAACTCTACGCTACAAGCGAACTATATCCTTTCAGCCTAGACGTGTCGGCACTCTATACTCAATCCCTGTGGGAAATGCCATAGAGGTCAGTCAAACAACACATTGAGGAAAACAAGGATATTAGAGTACAATTGAGGTCGGACCTGTCAGCCATCTCCTACATACGATTATAGATAAAATGTGGCTCACCAGCACTTATTTCAAATTGAAGGTAAAATCTTTGTCAGATCAGTGGATTGCCGAATGGGTAACAGTGTGGCAGGAATCGTGGCAATATTATTCATGCATAGATTGGATTGTCCTTCCCGTGGAGAAGTATGCCTATAGCATTATATCAAGCGCTATATTGATGATATTTGTATTATCACCACAGACGAAGCTGCCCGGCTATGAAAATATTGGAGTTTATGAATCAACACATTCCGAAATTAAATTGGAAATCGAGCATCCTTAAAACAACGGCAGAACCCTGGAAGCTTCTGGAATTTGAATTCTCAATAAACAGACTGAGGGCAAGGGCTACTTTAACTTCTACAAGAAACGAGCAAAGAAACCCTTGTTTAGTGCATTTGTGACTCGGCCCTACCTTCACCAAACGAAAAGGAATTCATCCGAAAAACGAGGTGGGGTGGGATGCATTAGCGAAAGATGTACAGATAGTAGAGACCTCGCTCCAATCTTAATGACTTCAAAATATTCTGATAGAGGCAACGCTATCTTGTAATGTGGCTCAGCAAATCGTTCCTGTGAAGCCGAACTTCAAGAGAAAGAGAAAAACCATAAGGCGCATTGAAGACCCTATTTTTCCTGAAGATGCCGTACGTTTCAGACCAGGCTGAACAGGAACATCAAACAGGGTGCTGCAGCAAAAGTACTCCAGTCAAGTGGTATCATAATGACAAGAACACTAAGAGACGTCCTCAGGAAGAAGGAGGGGGAAGCTGATGAATGCAAGCTGAAGAACTGTCCTGTAAAGGACAATAAGTTGTGTCATGTCACCAATTGTGTGTACCAGATGAAGTGAAGTGTAGCAGCTGTGGTAAGTTGTATATTGGCAGCACTATTCGGCCGTCTCCACATAGGGTGCTGTGACACATAAATTCGAGCAGCAGATCTGTTTCAAAACATAAAACTTACTTGTATAAGCAGTTTTCAAACAGAATACTTAGGCCTTGGCATCAATTGACCTCGCATGAGAATACTTGAGGCTATAGAATAAAAAAGAGGCCAGACCTAGCATCAATTTCCCGTCAGGGAACGTGAGGAGCTGAAAGAACATTGTTATTTTAAACTTCCTTTTTCTTTTCCTGCTATTTACCCTTTTGCTGTTCATGAGTGCGCTTGCACCCATGTACTGCCGTCTCGCTGTCTGCGCCGATGTCGATAGTGACCCTCTGCTGATATATGCGGTGCGGTCAGCGCGCTCGCTTACTTAGTTCATATCCTCGTAGCATATCTTGGAAAACAAAAGGCGGTTGTCCGCGAAATTTGAGAATTATTTAATACAGCAGCTTTGGCTTATATTACATGGTGTGTTTTTCTTT
>CAJQUW010012247.1:0-36662 GCA_907163375.1 Prostheceraeus crozeri | reverse complement strand
TCCGTTGGATACTGGTGCACCAACAGCGCAGTGTAGTCCGGTACAATCTCCGTTGTGCTTGTGGGCCGATACTACTTCATAGAGACCAAAAAATCTCTGCAACTCCGTGAAGAAGCGTATGTTCACCACTATCATTCGATTCTCTCTGCAACAATAACGTCTCTCAGCAAGCGAAATACTTACAACTATTTCCTCCATCACGAACCACCAAATCGCGTTTTAGACAGGTTATATTACATCTCGCGCAGACTATAAATTTATTGCCAAGTGATAGAGTTGATTCGGTAAATTATTGAACATGGGGTTGGGAATGTTGGTATGTGTACGACATGCTGATGACCATTGTAATGCCTCAAATTATGCTTGAAAATATGAACGGTACAATGTACCCTTCCCTCTACTATAGAAAGTAACAACAACTAGGACACAATAAGTGACCAATAACCGAACCTTGTCATGATGACTATATCATGCTCAGCATTATAACACGTGACTGTGAGATATATCTTCATCACAAAGGGGTCTAAGATGACAGTTTCTATGGCTCTTGAAAACGAATATCAAAGGTCTCCTCTGAGAAACAACCCCTACGAGTTGGGAGGTACTAGTCATCATGATGTATGTCATCAAAAAAAATAACTCAATCATGTATAGCATAGTTTGTCTTCGTAATATGGAAATCATGTGTCATCTTGATTACAATGGTTGCCAATTGTCACAATAGAAGCAAAACCCATTCAAATTCAAACAAACGGACGGTCTATAGGTACGTACCCAAGGGCTCAGAACCAAGCCACACTATGTTAGATCATAGACGTTCCAAACACAGTGTACTCCAACTGAGTGTACCCAAACAAATTTGTGAACCTATCCATGTCATACTGATCTCTTACAAGTTAATATTCATAACACTGAATTATACATTACCCTATCCATGTGACTATCGATCAACAAATTAGACATGTACATTATCAATGTACCTATCGATAAAATAAATTATACTATTGTACCTAATCCATGTTCCTTTGATAAACACTAAATTTTACACTCGTACCTATCCATGTACTATCCCGTAGCAAGTAGGGCCACAGTTTTAACTCACTCTTCTTGTGACTGGGAGACGGATCGCTCATCATGCCTAAATCCGGACAGGAAAGGAAAGCACCCATTTTTCACTGAAGCCTAAAAATCAGTAGATTCTCATCACCTTCTATCTGAAAAAAAAAAAAATTTTCCAGAAAGCAATAGTATTAAAATTTTCACATATCATTAAATTTTATGTCGTATTGTAAAATTATCTTTCCAGTTATGCTTGCAAATTACTTTTCTTAAATAATGTATTAGGGTTGAATTCGTAACAATGTATGGAGATATGTTGCACATGTTGACTTTCAAATTCGTCATTCTAAGTCTGCCATAACACTTTATAGTGTTCTAAAAGATTGCTGATGGACTACAGAAGGCCTTAGAGGCAGCCACTATAATTGAAGACTAATTCTTGTCGTTGAGTTTGGTTCAGGCGGGGCCTGGAAATTGAAAATCCATGGAAGCTTGGCGTTCATAATCAAATGCCTTGAGTCAAAACATTTTCAGGAGCCGAGCTTCCAACAACAAACAATATTGTACAACATGTAGCACGTGTGCTTCGATTACCTTTGGTTTGCATGAAAACTTTCGGCGGTCTGAATATTTTCTTCCATTGTGAGAGAAAACCCATGGAAAAACGGTTGGAAATTTAAAGTATGCTCTTTATTGGTACTTTCGATCACTGGCACGACGACCTCATCAGGACATAAATAGACAGCAAAACCAATGTTTGCTAAACGTTGTTACGAGCGAAACCATCAAAAGTCAACAATACAACAAGTGAGACGATTCAGATACATAACAAATTAAACTTTTCTGATTTCGGTCTCTACTATTAAAATTACAAAAGTAGAGTAAGAAACGAAAATTACCCGAAAGATAGAAATTAAAATTAAAAGAAAAAAGTACAATCAAAACTTCTACAGCATTACTGTAGTTATGCCCAGTTGCTTCACTTGTTCCGGAACCAAAACCTTTGAGTCACCGACTAGGTTCATGTCAAAAGGCATATTGTTTTGCAACCGAATATTCTTACAACGCTTCTCAGTGAGACCTCCAACAATCCAATCGTATTAAACTTACGTAAAGTCTAAGGTCGATAACGAGAAGATTGGAGTAACTTTTGGCTTACGGAAAGCAAACCGATTCAGTTTTTGCTCGTATCACAATTTCGCAATCGAATGAATCTTGAAACTTCGCCAGCTGTGTCACATATGTTGAAATGACAGTTGACAGATATCTGTGTATGTTTTTAGGAAATAGAGGGCTTGAAAACATTGCATATTGTCATAAATGGGAAGCCACAATAAGAGTCGATGCTTGCTTGTTACTTTTTTTTGAATATAACAAGGTGCTTTCGGGCGTAACAGGACGGCCATCGTCATTCAGCCTGACGTCTACTGCAGCTTTCCACGTTGCCCTCATAGATTTGCTCATTGGTAGTACCATGCGATTTCGGCAATTAGGTTGATGGGTCCTGTCGTGAATGCCGGGAAGCGATCGTTTTCATTGGAAGCGGGAAGTGGAAGCGAATGCCGAATGATCGCTTCGATTCCGAAAGTACTCTGACTAACTATATGACTGATGCAATCTCAAGTGTACAGGGCGAGGCAAGGCACTTCTGACTTGGTGACCTAAGTTCTTGATATGGTTAAGAAACAGGTTGTCAAATTTAGTGCTTCATCTCTATTACTCCCAAATTACAAATTGGCACCTGTACTACTAAATGTATTGCTTTATTTTCTCTTTTTTGATGAACGAAAAGTGCATGATCTCAAGTCAAAAACAACAGAGTAACACATGTAACTCCTTATGAAATTCCTCCATAATAATACTGGCTTTCGAAATCCAGTAAAACTCAGATCATCGTATCAATGACTAACTTTACAAAATGCGTATTGGTGGGTCTTTGAGCGCAAATCTCATCAGTAGCTCTCTCAAAACACTCTCTTGGTCGTGTATATGTTTTTTCACTACCTCACGAGTTGGGAAAGTTGGGAAAAAAATAAACGTTTCCTATCTCCACGATTCACTCAAGGTCAAAATTTTCAGTAAATCTATAATTCTCCATCACACCGTAAACAAAATCTTAGAAAATAGAAAATGAACAAGAAAAAGGGGCTCGAATGGACAGGTGTGTGCCCATGTTCGGTCCTCCAATACTTGGGAAGGTGGAAAGCCGGTAGCGGAAGCGAATAAAAATCCTTATCTTCAGCACTGCCCGATTAGGTCGGCTCGATTGATTGTAACACACATTTGCATCAGAAAACAGGACGCTTTGATGTGATTTGGATTCATCGCGGTGGATATCAACCTCAGCACAATTGGACCCTTGGATTTTTTCCAATCTAAGGTCGGCTGTAAGCGCATATCTGCTGCCACGAACGACATGGTTATCCTCCCCTCTCGGACTTCCCATTTTTTAACACATACAGAATCATGCAATCTCTGGCTCCGGTACAACCTAATACCAAGTCATGAATATTCTCATCTTCCTCGCGACGTGTTGTGCGGAGATTGTTTTTGATATGACGTTGCTCGTATGCCATTTTGAGATAACAATTGTGCTAACGATTTAAGTGCATTAACCGTTTGAACTTGTATTAGGAACCTCTAATATCTGATTCATCATTATTTTTACACTCGCTCTCACTTGGACTGGAATCTCTATCGAACTACGTCGCCCGCCAATTCTTTGCCATTCCAGAATAAGTTCAATGCCGAAACATTAGGTGCCTCCGGTCACCTGGCACCAATTCTTGGTGGAAGTAAAACGCTGGTTCTTGAGCACTAAGCACAACAAGGTCTGCTTCATGTTATGCTAAGCTTCGCCATTGGCGGTTTCGTACATTAGGGCGGTGATGGCAACCGTGCCTAACCTGACAATTGTTGGAATTAATTCGTTAGCCTTCTAAACCAGACAACTTGACTCTGATGAACAAACTAAGTCCAAACAATTATGACGTCAAATATGAGCCTAGCTGCAGTAATACAGAAGAACATCAGGTAGAATTAATCATAGTAAAAGCCACCTGTGGGTGTCATTGTATGGTATGGCATTACTGTATTCGAGTCGTCAAACGCGTTTGTGATAAAGGTCCGATTCAAACATAAGGCAACCATGGGCTGTGTTGCTAAGAGCCTTCAACGCCTCCCATTGGTTGTTCTTGACTCCACTTTCACCAAGAGACACGGAGATAAAGAAACATTAACTGCGAAAGCACAGTTTTTTCTTCGAGAATTAGCTTTTACATCGATTCAAATTTCTATAATCAGAACATTACTTAGTTGCGCTGATGGAGAATTGTAATGAATTAAGTTACAATATTTCATTGTAGGATTCAATGACTCCATCTGCATCTCTCTAGGATTCATTCTAATATCTCACCCACATGCACGTGAGGAGTTGCCACTCTCAGTTGAGGAATATGAAGGAAAACCTAAATGGTGCTCTTTCCACTTCAGGAATCATCACCAGGCCCAGGTCATCATCTGGTCAGCTTCAAGCCACCCAACTGTTGTTTCGCATGTACATGAGGTTAAACACTCTACTTGTAGCTATTCATTATTTTCTGTTCATGTGCTTGCAAAAACAGATGCATTTCATTAATTATTACAGGCCCAATCAAAAAACTACCACCCCCGCCCCCAACCACACCGTCCCAAACCCCCACCCCGCCACTACCCACCGCTCTCCCCCACCCCCACAACCCACACCACCAAGCAACCCCCAAAAGCCCCCCCCCCCACACCCCCACAACCCCTCCCCCCCACACCCCCCCTCCCCCCACCCACGCCCCACCACCCCGCCCGCACCACCCACCACCCGTCCCCCCCAATGCCCCCCCCCCCCCGCGTCCCCTCCTCCTGACCCCCCCCACCCCAACCCACACTCCCCAATCCCACACCCCAACCCGTCCCCCCAACCACACTCTCCACCCCCCTTCCCCACCACGACACTGAACCGCCCCCACCCCACCCTAATCACCCACCCCCCCCCCCCCCCCCCCCCCAGGTGGCCCCCCACACACTAACCCAGAGTCCCTCGCACCCCCCCCCCCAACACCACCCCCTCCCCCCCCCCCCCCCCCCCCAAACCCTGTCACCCCCCCCCCCCCTCCGCCCTCACCAACCCCCCCCCCCCCCCGTGCCCCCCCCCCACCCCACCCACCACCCCGCCCCCCCCCCCCCACCACCCACCCCAAAACCCCCACCCCCACACCCCACCTCAACCCCCCCTCTTCCCCCCCCACCGCCCCCCCCCACCCCCCCCCACCGCGTACACCCCCCCACCCCCCACCCCCACACCCCCCCCCCAACCACACCCACCCCCCATACTTCCCCCCTCGCCCACACCCCCATCCCCCCACTACCGCCCACTCCCCCCCCCCCCCCCCCGACCCCCGCCATCCCCCCCCCTCCCCAGGTCCCACGCCCTCCAAACCCGCCCCACCCACCCCTTCCCCACCCCACACCCCCACCCCCCACCCGCCCCCAACCCCTCCCCTCCCCACATTCCCCCCACTGTCACCCCCAACCCGGCACCCCCACCAGTCCCACCCCAAGCACCCAACATACATCTGACACCCCCCCCCCTCACCCCCCCCCTCCCGACCGTCACCCCACCCCCCCACAAAACCGCCGACTACCCCCCCGCCGCCTTCCCTGCCACCCGTTCACCCAACGAGCCCCCCCCCCCAACCCCCCCCCGCCCCCCCCCCACCCCCTTTCGCCCCACGCCCCCCCTTTCCTCCCCCCCCCACCACCCCCCCCCTACACCCACCCCCCCCCCCCCTCCCACCCCCCCCCCACCCCACCACCCCCCTCCCCCCCCCCCTTTCCCCCCCCCCCCACCCCCCCCTCACCCCCCCCCCCCCCCCCCCCACCCCTCCCCCCCACCCCCCACCCCCCCCCCCCCCCCCACACCTCTCCCCCCCCCCCCACCCATCCTCCCCCCCCCCCACCGAACCCACCCCTCCCCGCCCCCCCCCCCCCCGTCCCCTCCCCCTCCCCCCCCCCCCCCCACCCCACCCCCCCCCCCCCCCCCCCCCCCCCTCCCACCAACCCCTCCCCCCCCCCCTTGGGACCCACACCCCTCCCTCCCCCCCACCCCCCCCCCCCCCCGCCCACCCCCCCCACCCCCTCCCCTCCCCCCCCCCCCCCCCCAACCCCCCCCCACTACCCCCCACCCCCCACCCCGATATCCCCCCCCCCCCCCCACCCCACCCCCGCCCCCCCCCCCACATCTCACCCCCCCCCCCCCCCCCACTCCCCCCCCACTGCCCCCCCCCCCACCACACCCCCCCGCCTCCCCCCCCAACGCCCCCCCCACCCCCCCCCCCCCCCTCCCGCCCCCCCCCCCCCCCCACTCGCCCCCCTCCCCCCCACCCCCCCCCCCCCCCCCCCCCCCCCCCCCCCACCCCCACCCCCCCCCAACGGCCTCCCCCACCGCCCACCCCCCCCCCACCCCCCCCCCCCCCCCCCCCCCCCCACCCCCCCCCAACCCTCCCACCCCCCCCCTCCCCCCCACCCCCCGCCCCCCCCCCTCCCCCCACCCACCCCTCACCCCCCACCCCCCCATCCCCCCCCCGCTTGCCCACAGCACCCCCCCCCCCCCCCACCCCCCCCCCCCCTCCACCCCCCCCGCCCCCCCAACACGTCCCCTACCCCCCCAACCCACCCCCCCCCCCCTACCCCCCCACCCCCCCCCCCCCCCACCCCCGCCCCCCCCCCCCCCGCCCCCCCCCCCTCCCACCTCACCCCCCCCGCCCCCCCACCCCCCCCCCCCCACCCCCCCCCCCTCCCGCCACCCCCCCCCCCCCCGGCCACCCCCCCCCAACCCCACATCCCCCACCCCCACCACCCCTCCCCCCCCCCCCCCCACCCCCCCCCCCCCAACCCCCACCCCCACCACACCCGCCCCCGCCCCACGCCCGCCACCCTCACCTCCCACCCCCCCCCCACCCCACCCCCACCCCCCACCCCAACAGCCCCCCCACCCCACCCCCCCATGTCCCCACCCCCCCCACTCCCCCTCTCCAAACGCGAGCCCTCCCCACACCAACCCCACCCTCCCTTCCCCCCCCGCCCCCCCAGCCCCCCCCCACCCGCCCCCCCATCCTTAGCCCCGACATCGTCCCCCCCCCCCCATCTCCCCTCGCACCCCATAAAACCCCATGACTCCGATGCCCCCCTTTTTACCCCCCCCCACCCCCCCACACCCTTTCCCCAACCTTCCCCCCCCCCCCCCAGTCCCCCCCATCGCCCCCACCACAAAACCCCCACCCGCCCCCCCACCCCCCCCTTCCCCCCCCCCCCCCCCCTCCCCCCAACCCCCCCCCTCCCGCCTCCGCCCCCTCCCCCTCCCCCCCCCCCACTCCCTCCCCCCCTCCCCACCCCGCCAACCCCCCGCCCCCCAACCACCCCCCACCCCAGCCCCCCCCCACCCCCCCCTCGCACCCCCCCCCGCCCCCCGTCCCACCCACCACCCCCCCCCCCAACCCCCCCCCCCCCCAGCCCGCGCCCACCACCCCCCCCCCCCCCCACCCCCCCCCCCCCCCACCCCCCCGCCCCCCCCCCATCCCCCCCCAGCCCCCCCCCCGCCCCCACCCCCCCCCCCCCCGCCCCCACCCCCCCCCCCCCCCCCCCCCCCCCCACCCACCCCCACCCCCCCCCCCCCCCCCCCCCCCCCCCCCCCTCCCCCCCCCGAGCCCCCCCCCCCCCCCCCCCCCCCCCCCCCCCCCCCCCCCCCCCCCCCCCCCCCCCCCCCACCCCCCCCCCTCCCCCCCCCCCCCCCCCGTCCCCCCCCCCCCCCCCCCCCCCCCCCCCCCCCCAACCCCACCCCCCCACCCCCCCCCCCCCCCCCCCTACCCCCCCCCCCCCCCCCCCCTACCCCCCCCCTCCCCCCACCCCCACCCCCCACCCGCCCCCCCCCACCCGCCCCTCGCCCCCCCCCCCCCCCACCCCCCCCCCCCCCGCCCCCCCCCCACCTTGCCCCCCCCCGCCCCCCCCCCCCCCCCACCCCCCCCCCCCACCCCGCCCCCCCCCCCCCCCAGTCCTAACCCCAGTCCCTCTCCCCCCCACCCCTCCCCCCTTCCCCCCACCCCCCCCCGCCCCACCCCCCCCCACCCCCCCCACGCCCCCCCCCCATCCCACGCCCAGCCCCACCCCCCCCCCCCCCGCCCCCCCACCCCCCCCCCCCCCCCCACCCCACACGCCCCCCCCCCACTTATATACCCCCCTCCACCCCCCCCCCCCTACCTCACTACCCCCCTCACAGGACCCCCCCCCCCCCCCATCCCCCCCTCCCCCCCCCCGCCCCCCCCCCCCCCCACCCCCCCCATTCCCCCCCCACACTCGCCCCCTTCCACCGCCCACACCACCCCACCCCCCCACCCCCCCCCACCGCCCCCCCACCCCCTCACCCCCCATGCCCCCCCTCACTCCCAAGCGCCCTGTCCCCCTACCACCCCCCCACCCACCACCCGGCCCAACCGGCTCACCCCCCCAATAACTTTGACGACATGTGTGCATTGAGATTATCGAAAAGAAACATCATACTAGTTGCGTTACTTAAGTTTAGAAATAAATGAAGCTGCGATTGCACATTATGAACGACATTATGCACAAATGACGAAATCATAAATCACGTCGAATTTATACAGATCGTGTTATTTTCTTAACCGAATGCATCACAAAATAAGCTTGAGCCGTCCTTTTATCATACACATTGTTGTAAGCCAGCAATAAACAAGCATTTTTCGAAATAAATCATGAAATGGACTGGATCCTTCCCCGAGGACAATAACGTCTAAGATGATATTAAAAGTTCTGAATATTCTATGATTTGTCGGCATGACATGAAAAACTTACCGAATGAAGTTCAGTTAACTCAGCATCAGTTAGGTTCGGTCCATCCAAATCTAGCAGTACTGAGAACAAATAATTCTCCCCTCTCTCATAGCCTATTCCACGTCCCACAAAAATCCAAATTGCTAAGCTGTCATATGCTTTGGTTTCTACCCTGTTTTTTCATCACCAATAGTGATGGTTTAGAATGATGTCTTTGAGGCCCCTTTTCCGTCCTTTTTCAGCAGTCCAACGTTTACTCGTGATCTTCGTCAGGAACTCATTGCGTGAATCAACTGCTTTCAAGCGAGTCAGTAAACGAAAGGAGTATCCCAAGTAGGTAAGAAGCAGTCTTATTCACCATGGCAGTTGAATGTGTACATTTGGCAAATCACGACAAGAAGCTCAAAGATGATGGGAATTATGGGGTGTGGATATCTCATTTTCATGTTTTCCACAATACATTAGAGTCTTGTGGACATGTGAATCAGTGTTTCCGATCGTCAACAACAGTTCATGGTCGTCGACAGTCTTCAAGTCGCTCAAATAATCGATTCTAGGGAGATGAATCCGAGTCTGCAAAATGAATGGGTTATAGAAATGAAATAACATGGACGACTTATTGCCTGAAGGCTTGTTACAACAATGAAATGACTAGGCATAGTTGGACACATAATGAAGGTGTTTACTGAAATTAACTCAACCGTGGAACACTATTATGGAATAAATTAGACGATGTTATCCGGTGTCATTTTTGAATCCGAATAATTTTGATTGACACGCTATAAGTTCACTCAGCAGTTGTGATATTATTTGTACAAGTTATGGTTCAAAAAATTGCATTACAAAAGCTAATGCGAAACCATGTATTTCTACGGAATAGAAAAACCGAATTTCTACCCAAAAGCAGCGCAAAGCCATGATAGAAGATAGAAGTTGAGCTTTCGATTTCACTGGTTTTCGACGTTTATTCAGTAATCTTAAGAAATCTGCTTGCACAGCTCTTGAGAGTACAAGTAGATTCGTCAGCGAAAGCAATTTGGGTAGGTTGACCCATTATTTCAGAGCCAAACGATCAAAGAAATTATCTAATTGAAAAAAATGTGATCAATAATAAGCTGGTGCAATTTCAGATCACCCGATTCCTCTGCACACTTCTAAAAAATATCGTAACCCTTGTAATGTACTCATCTACTGAGCAGATGTTTTACGATGTGACATACGGCAGAGGCGGAGCTAAGCTACATTTTTACCTCGAACGGGTTTTGTCCACCGCTTTCTGGAAAATATAATTCCAGGACTGCTCTATGACTGGGGAATCCGAGAGAGCTACGAGTCGTCGGAGGTCGTTCAACAGCTACGAATCAATCGGGTATCCCTGCCCATACTGGGACTCTGAAGAGCATTTTGCTATATCCCGAGAGGAGGCGATTCTGTCCCCGAAACATCTAAAGTACTGTTCCGAATCACGTGAAATTTACATCACAGCACATCCATTTGCTTAGATTAGCACATCTTCATGATGTAATTAAATGGTAATAAATTATGAGGCCACAAAAATCCACGATGAATGCTATTTGCGATGCAAAACTGGTTGAATGTATTGAGAGGCTACTTATGAGTACCAAAAGAGATCGATAAGATTGATTTGTGCATGGAATGCCACTCAAATTTATGACTATAAAATGTGAAAGATTTCCCTTCAAAAGTTTTGTGTGTAAGATCATGCCAATGAATCTATGAAAGGCAATTCTACAGTTCTAAGTAACTTCGAATGTGTTTATAAAGCAGGGTTGATCAAAACCCACCCGGTCAGAAAAAAACCCGATTTCATCCGCCCGGTGGGCGAAATCGGGCGGGTGAAATCGGGTGAAATAGATTTTTCCATATTATGTCATTTTTTCGATGCTTGTAATTAAAATACAGTAATGCCAATTCATTTTTCTGATTTATTGACTCTGCCTCTTCTCAAAAATCATCGTATGGAATGTATACAATTCTGTAATCTACATGTTTCTTACTACAACACCAAATATTGAAAAGGAATAGGAAAACCGAATAATATGTCAACGTTGTTTTCATTGCACAAGAAACTTAACGCCTATGCTGATATGATGCCCATTGTCCATCCCTGACTCGCCGCGACAATCAGCCAGCCTTGGATTTGTTCAAAACTCAGCCGGAACTGTTTTAGTGATGCATTTCTGTGAGATGATGGGGAATTCCGGGAAAGAGCGCCACGGCATCTTGGTTGACGCTGGCTGGTTCCGCATGGTTTAGGGGTGGCTGGTGCAGTCGTAAGCCGCCGAAAGTGCGCAAGATAAGATCGATATGGCAAAACACATGATTTCTAAAAGCCACTGACCCACAAGTCTGGTCATTTATGTTATTATCGCATACAAAAGACCACTCGGAATGATGGGCGAGATTCGGGGTGGTGCGCGCTGTGAGTGGTACGCGCGCGTCATTTTACTAGATACCGCAAAAACAGGCCTGCAAGTCTGCGACGGACACTTCGGACCATAAAGAAAGAGGCGTGCGATCCTCGATTTCACATTTTTGTGCTTTGTTCGTTACTCCGTGAAATCGCAGACTTGCTACTTACTAGCTCCCTAGCTGTGTTTCTCAGATGACAGATTTTCCATTTATGGTTACCGGGAAGGCACAACCATGCCGATTATTATGCTACTTCTTGCACATTTTGATTTCATTACAATTCCAAATCAACAAAAAAAGGTAAGCAAAAACTTTTTTCCTCCGTCCTGATACAAAGTACGGTATCGATTCCACTTAAAAATATAGTCATCAAGCTATCCTTAATATATTTTTTACGTCCGTACAATAAGAGATGTCTTCATATTTATATTCTTAAAATATCGTTTCTTAATCTACTTAAATTTATATTTATTTTCACTTTGAACTCAAAATATGTTACCTCTACCTACCTTCTTGTTACGCGATTATTATACAAACATAAAAATGAGGCAAAATATTACAAATCAGTTAAAACTAATTAGCATTATTGTCTTTTTGTCTTGTTATACGTAAGATTATTTAATAGATGTGTGTCAAGTACTTACTTACTGATAGGTCACCGGCGGACATTAAAAATTGCAAGCCTTCTAACAATGCCTAGGTGAGAATATGGATTGAATTTTTATATTTCGGTTACATTTATCTTTGGATTCTTACATGTTTTTACATACGATTTATTATTACATACAGGTGATATGCGTTTAGTATAGGCCTACTGTAAGATGTATCGTCTATGCATTCATATTTAGTATTATTCTGTTATTTATTAATTCATAATGGTGCATATACGAGATAGACTATACAAACACATCAGTTTAGTTTGCATACTTGACATCTACTTTTTTGTTAGGGTAAATGAATAGAACAATTTCATGTTATTGTATTTTCATGTTTCATGTTATGTTTTCATTCATTGTCAACTAAAGAACTCATTATACAAACACGATTTTTTAGGATTTCAAACCCCTCCCTGTAATCGATCTTAAGATTTGAACGGATCGCTTTTTTCTGGATTTTTAACCCGCTCTCCTTTAGGAGAGTACGTAATTCTTGAAACGACCCTTCCTTCTTTTTTGTAGAATATGTAACTCATACTATAAGGTTTGATTTCGGACTATTGAATATGATTTTATCTTTTCAGAATGATCATTCAAGCTTGTCCGACCTGCGTGAAGGGGTGGATCAAATACTTGAGGATGACTTAACAATAAGGAGGGTTAACGAAATAGTATTGGAATTCTCGCTTTAGAACGACTATGACGAACTGGCATCTGTTAGCCCATCTATTGGATCTCGCGATCAGGCAGATTGGCCAATATGCCTGACGATCTTGCAAACCAGGCAAGACTATCATGTGATGGAGATGGGGATTTTTATTCAGCCATGGCCGCATACGAAACAATGGACACTTCATCGGGTTCCCGAAATAGTCTTTCAATACCCAAATCAAAGCGGTACAATCCCATCAAGTATTGGGCATATGTATCGAAAGTTACTACCGAACAAACTTTTAAAGAATTTGCAGACATGTATAAAATCTTTTTCTTCTCCATCTTCGGCCGGCATCGAGCAAAGTATTTTCTACTGCCGGCCTGATTCAATCTAAATTACGAAATAGACTCTCTGTCACGAAGGTTGGCCGTCTGGTGACGGTCTCAAGACTTCTAAGATCTATTGATGAAGACGATGGATGTAGCTGTAGAACTGGAGAGACTCTAGAAGATGCATAAACATTGTTTTGTATCAATTGTTAGATTTTTGTACCTCGAGGTCGTTTCTTCAAGCTATACGTCTCTATTTTGAATGTTGAGTTAGTTTTAGTATCGATACTATACATACAACAATCCAAAGTAATTGATGGTTCAAAATAGCCGTAGATAGAGGATGACGGGTCTAGTCATATTTTCCGAAACAAGATACTCTCATCAATATTCATTATTAAAGAAGATAGTTCGTATCAGAAAATAGGACTAAATCCTTCAATTTCTGTACCAATCTGGTCAAACATTTCTAACAGCCAGTTTCTTTGGATGTAAATGTAAAGTATTTCAGTGGAGTATACTAATTATAAGTTTCCTCTGTTTGATGTGATGGAGGAGAAAGCTTTTTGGGCCTTTTTATTGCTAAAAAATAATGTATTAGGACGAGGTCTTTCGACCACACCAAACGACCATCCTCAGATAATCCAAAAAATAAAAATGAATCGAATTATGATATGAAAGTTTCGACGAAACGATCTGCGTAATTTATTTAGCTTTAGTATCAGTAATACTGCTAACAGTTGGCCTATATTTTTGTTATAGGCCTATATTTTCCTACTTTTTGAGTACCGGTATAACAAACAGATATTTGGTGATCGATGTTTAGATGAATCATTAGATCTTCCCCGTTTTGACCATATTTTTTAAATAAAGTTCAATTTATAGACCTCTACAGATGTGTTTTCTCTCTGATAATACAATAATAGAAAAAACTTATAAATTATAGATAACAGCCAATCTTGTGTAAAGTATTCGTAAATGTAGGTGAGAGAATAACTTCATATGATTCCTTATTTAGATAGCCTGTAAGTATCTGAATATTTGGTACGGCTAAAATACAGTAGCCTATACTAAGTACTCACCGATATTTTCTCATGATATTTTATTTTAATCATGGTTCACATTACACTGATGTGTGCAATGTAGTTTGATTTTTCAATAAAATGATAATTATATAATAAGAGATTACCTCTTAATTTCAGGAAAATCGAAATAACTAGATTAAACCCGATTGAACCCGGTATAAAAACCCGCCCGGATATAACCCGATAAAACCCCGGGTGAGTTTTTTTGCCGACCAACCCTGTTATAAAGAAGATAGACGATACACAGGCACCCAACCAAAGATTTCAAATGATTTGGAACATATTCGTACCTAGAAATAGCTACTTGTATGTGTCCCAACTACTTTTTCAAAAAATATCTAAGTAGTATTTGAATTCAAATACTCTATGACAGAGGTTCCCAGCTTGTAGTACGAGTACCACTAGTGGTACGCTAGGGCTCATCTGATGGTATGCGAGTGCCTGCCCGAAATATGCTATATGTATCATCACAAATTCACAATAACTTCTTCTATTCATGTCACAGACCAACTCTATTAAGAGAAGTGTTGGTCAGCTTTAGAAAATTAGATCGACAACAAAATTCGATGCAATTTATTACTTTTCATTTCCAAGATTTGTCTACTGCATAGATTTCATCTTGTCACATAAAACTTTGTATTAGGCATATGTTGTTTAGATATCAATGCCACCTGAGATGCAATGACATCTGTTGAGCCATGCATTGTAGATTACGATTGAAGCTCAACAAGCCAAAATCACGTATTTTGAATATGCTTATGGCATGGACATTTACATTCAACTTTGAAAAGGTAAAAGTATTCACAAATGATATAGGCTACGTTTCTTAAAAAACGATACACAACCTGTATTTGATCGTAGATATTTGACACAGTATTTTGAAACAACATTCGTGTACATATCTACGTGATTTTCAGAGATCGATAACTCGAAACATATATTTGGAATAAAAAATAAGTATATCTTTACTTGCATAAAAAGAATTTCTTTGAGACTAAGTGGTACGCGGTGAACGTGTAAGATCTCAAATGGTACTGAGATATTGAAGGTTGGGAGTCACTCCTCTATGGTATGACAAGGGATCCATGATGCGATTCATAGACTCATTTTGATTAAGTAATGTACTCAAATTGTTCATGAATAGCTATCATCCGAAATATTTGCAGAAAGTTGCGAAATTCATAAATTTGAACTTCCAGAGGACCAAGTCTGACGATTTTTGGTGACTTGGTGTAATTCATCAAATATCAGACATAAGCCACTCACAAAACGCTTTCTTTTCTGACGTCGATTCTGGTGGACAATCGAGAATCATGCGATTTGCTTCCCCCGATGCGTGAAAAGAATGCCTGGTCTTTCCGATCGTTTTTTATCTGAAGACTTCTGTTTGCTGATCGACTTACGCCTGAACTCCTTACGTAGTCGCTCCGATTCAACGAAGAATTACTCATGGTTGTGCGCCAGTTTGAAGGGGTTTTATTATCACCACTTTCATTACCGCGATCAGTCATTTTGCTTCTCATATTCTCACTTTTTCGAACTTTGAACCTTTCAGGGTCTACGAGGAACTCCAATTCATCCATTTCGACGAAACCTAGAACACAAAGGTGTGAATGCATCAATTTATTTGAATCAAAGAATTTTTCCAATCGTGAGTGCTAAAACAATGTTGGACAACCATCTATACCCTCTTTCTTTTTCATACTTCCATCCGACCTTATTTTCTACCTTTAGAACTTTTCATTCCTACACTCGTACATTAAAGTTAAATTGTAAATTCGATCATATCAATGATGAATTGTAAAAATAACGACACCTGCTCATTACATAGTTCGGCAGCCAGAAGAAGTTTCTGCTGGCAGCGAGACCGAAAATGAGACTTTCAGAGAATGATGTACACCCTATGCCTACCACGAATCTGCACGTCTGCCAAGTTTTGCTCGGACCCTTTTTTCAGACAGGAATAAAGAAAAACACATGTAAATCCAAATGAAACTTTCGGCAAAAATGAATTCTGTCTTTTAGCTGATTTACTGAAAAGAACTCTAGAACTCTAGCCTAGAGCCAAGTTGCATGAACACATAAAGATATTCCACATCAAAAAAATTGTGACTTTAGACTTGGCAATTTTCACTTAATCAGAGAAAGAAAAATCGCACTTTATCAAAGACTTCAGTCTGTCTCCCATTGGATTTACTGTGTGTTTTATTTGATCCTGTCTGATAAGAAGAGGAACCAGGTAGAAATCGGCAGACTCGCAGATTTGCGGTAAGCATACGGAGAACATCATTCTGTGAACGCTTCATTTTCAGCCTCGCTCCGGGCAGAAGCTCCTTCTGCCGACGGGACTATAAAAATGCGTGTCGAACCTCCAGCATTTTACGTACAATTGTACATCTATGGACTTTGAAATTCGTTAAACCGGCGGACACTTCGCTTATCTTGATAACTGACTAACCGATTTGGTTCAGACCTTCCGGATAATTCAAGATGCACTGGAAATTAGTGAAAGACAAGTGCTAAACGGTAGGTTTATAATAGCTTATTTTATTTGACGATATAACATGTATTTCAACCGTATGACCAAGGTTATCTTCAGACAGGCCTTGTTTCAGGTTGACATTTCAGTCAACACTTTCCCAAATGTCTACTTCATCGTTTCTAAACTTCTCCATGGCCGGAAAAATTCACACATGTAGTCGATTAATGCATGTAATAAATTTAATATGCATGCCATTTCAGCGAAAGCTGAGACACCACATCAACGCAAATCAAACCGGACATTTTCATCGTTACTAGTAAGTTTTAAACCATCCAATAATCGTCTTTGCACATGTACATTGTACATGTATCAATCCATCCTTATTCGACGTCTAGGCTATCTTTTGTCCATTTACACATTATTCAACCTGAGTTATTATGAGTTAACTGATGTATAGATCATGCCGTCTTTAAACAATTCAGCCGTCTTCAAGTTGAAATACAGCATCTAAAAAACTTATTATGTACACATGTATCTCTTGGGATGGTGGGCCCGCAATATCTCCCTGTGCCTAGGTCCATGTCACAAAGATGCTGCCTTCTTCCGCTTTTGCACTCAACTTCTTCATGGTGACTTCTTCACGTTTAACACCTACTATAAAAAGAAATTTCCTCACCGATGGAGCAGCGAAACCGCGGTATCCCACTTCAAAGGGCATCAGCTCACATTTCCACCCCTACTTCTGTACCTTTTCGACAAGTTCTTCATATTTGGCAGCTTTCCTCTGATGGACATTGGACATACTCCAAGTTCTCTTCCAAGGAAAAAAAATCTCCGATATCCCTATCGCGTCTATAAACACTAGATCAAGTCTTGGTCAGACAGGGGTCATTCATCTGACAGCTGTCCATCCACTCAAACTTCCCCTTCCACGGAACAGATCGAGACATCTGCAATTAATACGTTGGCCTCCGTTTTTATTTCCTTCTTTTATCCTTTATTATATTTTTATTAAATCTTTCTTCATTATTTTCATAACTTCACTTTTTTCTAAATCTATTTTATCTTATTTAATTGACTTACTCTTTTCAATTTTTTTTCTTGGTCTTCCATCATTCAATTGTGATTTTTTCTTTCAAAATGCACTTTTTAAAATTTATTTTGTTTTTTCAATGCGATTTTGTTCATATTGTTATCGTTGCACAATGTTTTATCATGTTCTCAACCTGACATCATTTTAGCATTCTATTTTACCATTCACACTGTGACTAGTGTCTTTATCTGTATTTCAGACGCTGAAAATCCCAGTATCTGCTATCCATATATGTCCTCCATGTCGATTCCACACCGTGACAATGTTAGTGTCTGTGGCTGGTGTTCTTCGATATCCTTGCATGTACTCCAGCTTTTCAACCTAATGTGCGCACCTGATGAAGGCTTCGGCCGAAAATTTGTGCAGTAAATAATAGTAATACATCATATTCGAGTTCCGCAATTTTGATTTAGGAGTTCCTTCTTTATCATACACTTCCCTTTCGGCTACATTTTTGGTCTTGCATGCAACAGCAGCATTAAATCCTGTCGTTAAGCTTTACCAGGAGGAGAAGATGTGCAAGAGTTTGATGTGGATGTCATGAATAACACGAATCCTTTGATATTCCGCAAGCGATTCCGATTCCTGATGAGTAAACAACAAAGTCAAACATGCGTTCGACGGCGGTGTTACCGGAATGGATAGTCATAGATCCAAATGCGACCCGGTACAATGCTGAATAATCCTTAATACTCGACATTGCTTGATTCTCTATTCACTGTCCTTGATACAACTGATGTCCAACCAAAACTGCACAGTACGTTCATCCATTCTGTGATTCAAACTGTCTATTTGAGAAACTGAAGCATTAAGTGTGCTATTTCCACTTAGATTCAAGATAACTGATATTATTATTTTACAATCCCATAATACGACCAATCGGCAAAACAGCTCCAAGGTTTACCTTTGATACGAAGGATAAATGAATTTGACATTATTGGACATCGGTAGCATCGTTTTGAAATACACTTACATAGAAATTACGCAATACACTTACGCAGTTTGCAAAGAAATACGCACTGCGTCATTTTCCCAGCAAGTAGCAACACTGAAGTGGTAGGAAACGGTGGATGATCAAGGCAATGTAATGATATCGAATCAAGACTTGCAGGAATATCAATAATGCTGTCATAAGTCTCTTATGGTAATAAAGTGTATGCATGTATGGGACAAGAACCAGACACCAACTATTAAAACGATGCAAAAATGAGATGAGTCAATTACCTTTTTATTCGAAAACTTGCATGTGTTGCTGTTCATAAACTTACATTTGTTATCGCTCATGTATGTGATATAGGCTATTCCTTTTGATGCAGTTTATTATTTTAAAATTGCTTCACGAGCTTCCCAGAGCGTTTTACAATGATGATCTTGAAAAATATGTGGAACCGCAATAGCAGCATGGTATGAAAAATAAGATAAAAAAATATTCAAATATCAAAATGCTACCAAATGGGAACAACAAAATCGAAGTATTATAATTGTCAGGAAGTTCTTAGAAAAAGCTCAAAACCCCGACGTGAGTTTCGATAGTGACCCTGGGGTTTTGAAAAACATGCTGTCAGAGCAAGTCCCCTCTCTTCTTCCAAGGTTCGTAGGCTTTCTCAAGTGTGCTCAATGTTCTTCACACTTTCTGACTTAAGGTTACAGAACAATTTTACCAACATATATCCTGATTGAATACAAAGAGCAGGACATCAAGTTGTCAATTGTAATGGGTGATGGAAGCTGTAGACCAATAAATCAATGAGCAACAAGAATCGGTGGACTGTAATTTTAAAGGCCTACATTGTTTCTACATTTTTTGCAATTGTTTTTAGCATATGCATACAACATCACATTTATAATCATACTGTTCCTTTTAATGATAATAAATCGCAAGATGCAATCACCCGTGGCAGGATATGTACCTATCAAATTGTTCAATACAAGAAAAATGTGATTATTTCTATGATGTTTTCAACTGGTATCACAATATCATTCCTTTTTCCTGCGTAGAAATCACCTCTGCTGAGAAGCCGTGTGTCACTGGTAAATTGAAGTTAATGTTCAATCAAAAATTTTCTGCATTTCGGTCCAACAACATCGACAAATATCATCGTTACAAACGAAAAATTAAGCAAGAAATTATCCAGGCAAAAAGAAATTGGGCAGAGGACTTAAAATTCTCCAAGAGGAACTTTTGGAATGTGGCCAGCTCCTTGCTAAATGCACGATCATAAAGTATTCTCTCAAGAATAATAAGTACGTGTGAGTCACCCGAACAAACGGCTGAAAACTTCAATCAGTATTTTACAAGCATTTTTACGTGTTCACCTGACTGGTCATCCATCGACGAATTAATCGAGGTTAACAACAATCACCAAACATGGAATTTAGGCGTCAATGTTGCTGAAAGAGAAAGACTTTTAAGATCTGCAAAAGTGAAAAGTCCCAGCACACCTATCACATTACTCCCCATTATTTCTAAGATCTTGTAAAAAGTATGTGGTGCTCTCGATTGAAGACAGTCTATTATCACTGTATGGACAAAATCAGTATGGCTTCAGACCCTCATGCTCGTCGGTATTTGCTCATCTACGCTTACATGAGTTTGTGACTAGCCACATTGAGAACAATAACATCAGGAGAGTCATGGCCATATCGTTTGAAATGAAGAAGGCATTTGACAAATTGAGTCACGAAGCTCTGTTCCTAACTCTTTCGAATTCCACTATTCCAAGCGCCTGCATCAGGTGGCTGAGAGATTATTTTAAAGGTCACAAGCAAGAAGTTGTCCTGTAAAGGAAATATTTCAGCTCTATCTCAAACGTTACATCTTCCGTTCCCCAAGGATCAGTTATCGGTCCTTATCTCTTCGCTGCGCATGTTGGCACTATTTCGTCATTTCACACCAAAGCCCTAGTCTTAAAATATGATGACGATGTTATGATTCTTTGCTTAATTATTCGAGTGATTGCAACAACATGCTTCAAGCCGAATAAAGCAATATGAATTCCTGGTGCTCTCTCAATGGCTTGTAACTCAACGGTGATAAAACCAAAGTCATTGCTTTTGGAAAAGAATCACCAACATTCATATTACCAAACAAAGAACAATCAATCAAATTTCTAGGAATCACCTTCCAGCAGAACTTGAAATGGGATTTCCACGTTAATGGAATCTGTAAGATGGCTAGCAGTCGACTATTCATTATCCATCAGTTAAGAAACGTTCTCCCCAAAAATGAGTTTATCCAGGTAGCCTATACAAAGTCTGCGTTCAAAGCATCATGGAGTACAACAGCGAAGTTTTTGTAGCGCTAAACGAGAAGAACAATGACAAGTGCAAAAGAATTAACAGATGAGCACATAAATTGATTTGCGGTCACCAGTGTAACTGGGAGAATTTCCCTACTCTAAAAAGTAGACGCGAAAAGAGAGCACTGAAAACTTTTATGAGTATCAAACAGATACGTAATTTCATTCATGACACATTCCCAGTGACTCTTACTCATTCTCAACATCTAAAGCAATGAAATACAAGTTCTCAAAGGCAAGCTAACTATTTTGTTCCTTTCCTTACTAAATGGTACAACGATTCCTTGTACAGAGAAATTTCTTGCTTTTATATTTCTTTCTAATTATCTGTGAACTAACTGCCCTCAGCTTACGCATTCTCACTGCTTGTAGTGTTTTATTCTCAATATCTTGAATAAACGGTTTACTACTATCACTAACAGTAGTTCTAGGAAATGTGTGTCGATGAGATCCTCAGAAGCTACGTGGACATTGCCCCACACATCTTCATTCCATTGAGTGTGAGTAGCTGCATGCAGTCAGGACTTTCACCACTTAACAATTCTAGATTCAGTACTTAATAGCAATACGGAACACAATAATCTACGGCCATCAGGTAGATCACTGTTTTGTCTTTTATATGGTGGCATGAGAGTTAAGTAGGGATCGTAATACTATGTAGTATTTATGCTTATTTTAATGTATCAATAATATACTGACACGAAGCCGCTTCTTTTCATGTACATCAACGCCAACGAGTGGACGGATCCCGAACCAGGAGTGAAGAAGATCGTCGCGAAGAGGATAGCGAAGAAGATAAGGAGAAGAACAAGGAAGAACGAGTGATGAACAAATGCCGAAAGTGAAAGAATGACAAGACTATGAGAGGGCTCTCAGGCAGTGTCTTCGTGGAAACCTCGACCTCTCCCTTTTTTCCTAAAAGGGGTTTTTTGGGAGTTGGGTCGCCCCAGTAACGCATTTTCCAGTAAATGCAATGATTGAAGCATGTCCTTCATAACTAGAGCAACTATTAAGAGATAATGAAGAGAATAATGAGAATAATAAGTGAGCTATATTTGTGCAGTCTGTGATATAATGAATAGCTATGGTTATCGGGGCATGCCTGGATCATGTAGTAGATATCATGATCCTATTAATAGTCGAAAAGATAATTCTAACGCTATGACAATCATTGCATTTACTAAGGTCAGAATGTCCATGAATCTGACTCATTGGCTTGGTCATCAGGAAGCCATACCATGATTTTGAAAGTGCTTTAAATTCAAACGTTCGATTAATTAGACAGAATATCTTGTAAGCTGTGTGAAGAAAGGTGAGCACCTCCTAAAAGTATTAAAAGTAAACGAAGTAAAAAGTTATTGTGTTTTAATAACTTATGGATACTACAACCTTGACTGACCACCTCTTTTCAGCAAGCATGCCAGTCCAACATATTTAGGTGATTAGGTTGTGTAGTTAGACTAATTAACAGGAGAAATTTATTCTGAGTTCAAGCTGGGATATCTAAATATACAATAATGGGAGTCTATATATAGAATAAAAATAACTTCTAAGAAAACACATTCCCCAATTGTCCAAATTCCAAGAAATGTTTATTCGAAATTGCATCAATTAAAACACATGAATTCTTTGCCAGAAATCATGGAAACATCTTATATTCAACATGGCGTTTGTGATCAAATCAAAATATCTTGATGATTGAACTAGTCACTCATGTATTCATGAATAACTCTCAATTGATTATGAATATCAATTATATCGTGATGGCGGATCTTTGTTGTTGTATTTGGAAAAATAATTACGCATTTACATTTAGACCCTGTTCATCAATCGGAAGCGAAATTAATTGATGATCCGATATTAAAAAACATGATATGACATAAAACTACAGATAACGTACAATTTCCTCAGTTTATTTCGCCTCACTTAGAAGCTATAATTTTCACTTTATTCTGTTTCTAAAACATCATGCTGTATCAGAAATCATACGCAAATGGTTGTCATAAATATAGAGTGATGGCAAAGGCCCCTGGTGCGAATGATATCGCTACATTGGCAACTACCTACATAGGCAGTCTACGGTCATACAGCATGTGTTTAAAATAACAAGCTTAAGTGCATGCACTTTTTTAAATAAATTCAAGTTTTGTGAATGTAGGGCTCTGGACCAATCAGAGAGCGTAGAAGCAGTGAAGGTTACCTCTGATCCTTCTAGAATAAGACTTTCAGTTGCGTTGAGGGTGCTCGTCCTGTACAGACAGCGAGCAAACCGGTTGTGATATAATTTGAGTTATATTGAGTTTCAAGTGTATGCACGGGTAGAGTATTCCCGTAGCAGTTATTACGGCTCTAGCTATTGTCACTCTCACAGAAGAGAGAGTGATAATAGGACATTTTAGTTTCTTGAGTTATATACGTCAGTATATTTGGGTAAGCATTTAATCCGCGCGCGGGTGGGGCTTGCCCATACTAGTAATTAAGAGCCAGAAGACACTCTGAGTGGAGATATTGACACAATAGCGCAGAACGCCAGTGAAGCGTTTGCTAGGGAGAATTCCCCATTAAATGGGGATTTATCCAGCAGTAACATTATCGACGCAGTTAACACAGGAACGTGCGGGTACGCTACCTAAGTCTTTCCCTTCTCTGAATCGGAGCAAACGGCGAGGAAGAAGGTGAGTTTTCCCTTTCCCAGTTTCCTGTGGGTTATAATTATATTGTCTAGTTGGTTAAACGCTACTGTGATCTCGGTGAGGACTAGGGCTCCGGGCCAGGTCTTACAACTGGTGGCAACGGAAAGGATTTAAATTAAATACCAGGGGCTCCGGTAGGCAATTAGCAGAAGTAAAACGCTACTGAGAAATCAACTAAAGAATGCCGGGAAAAAGGCAAAGGTCCCGGAAGGGTTAGACCAAATGTTGGATCAATAGAAAATTTCAACCCCGTCACGTACGGCGTGGAGAATTTGGAGCAGCAAATTTAACTGCTAGCCAAAAACCTGCCTGAGGAAATCAAGAGGACAGTTCTAATTTTGAAGTTGCAGGGAGAAGCTGCAGAAACGTTGACTCAGGCAGAAGAAGAAGATACATTTGAGGATCTATGGCAGAAAGTGGATGAGGAGTTCAGAGAGAGAGAAATAGCGCTAGAAGAAGCAGGAAGAGAAGAAATGGAATCAGGCTTTGAAGCTGATTAGAGTTTTTAAAGGAGGAGAAAGAAGACTGGCCATGCTGGTCCCAGCTCTTCTTGAAATATAGTGACAAATTTGACACCAGTGTCAAAAATTGAAAGTGCTGATGGCTCGGCTATGAAGGCAAAGTAGCCCAGCAGGTGGCCGAGGAAGGAACTCCTTGGGAATTCGAAGAAGTATGGACTTCTCTTAGTCCGGTAGATATGAAGTGAAATTAGATAGACATGACTATCTCGCGTTATTCGAACCGGCGCCGCAGAAAATGAAGGAGAGGATTTGCGTACATATGTGTACGACCTAGTGCGCCTGGCGAAGCGGGCTGCCTCACATTGAGCCCAGCATCTGAAGAGGAAAAGAGAAACGGTGGGGGTTATTGAGTCAGCACTGGGAGGAGGACCTTAACGTTAAGAACCACCTCATGACTATCCGTCCGGAAACGGCGGAAGAATATCTCCAGTATAAGGAGATGGTTCGAGAAAAAAACAAGGCAGCTCACAAGGAGCTGATTTTAGAGAAAAGAATGAACAAACCCTCAAAAGGGGAGCCAAAAGTCCCCCCGTAAGAAGCCGCTACCGTCGAGAGAAAAGTAACATAAAATGTTACCGGTGCGGAAAGTTAGGCCATATGAAGAAAGACTGTTATGTCAGGATTGAAGGGCCAGTCTCCGAAAAGGAGAAAGAATTGAAGGAAACAATCCCAAAGACTAAGGCGGGAAACGAAGAACCGGACGCCGCGCGACCCTCCGCAGGGTCGTTCCGGCAATTGACGGAAGAGGGTCAAAGACAGTGAACACCATCAAAGCAGATAAAATAGGGGGAAAAGTGATCACTGGTTGGGATGTGGTTGAGTTGGGTGGGTGGGCAGGACACATCTGTTCTCCACCGAAGTTTCTAGAGGCGGAAGCCCACACGCCCTCCACGCGGATGCCGTTGGCAGGAAGAAATGCCACACCCGTCATGAATTGATGGGTGAAGCATACGGTTAACGTAACCATTGCAGGAATTACTTACCCGATGGAAGTAATTTGTTCCCCTTGCAGACAGCAGTGTACGATGAGTTATTAACGTGAACTGTTTTCGGGGGCAGATTTCATTAAATGGAAATCGGTGTTGATAATTGACACTGACCAGGGACATCTGAGGGACGCCCACGGTATGGTTGGGCAGTGCCCGCTTTTTGTGCCAGCTCAAGGCTACATCGTGGATGTTCGGGTGGGTTTCACTTACAAGAAACCAGTAGAAACTGCAGGCTCGGGAGGTCAAATGGGTCAAAAGACACAAGTCAAAAATGGAAAGGTTGTGCACAACTCCAGGTAGTGGGCGTGGTTCGAGGAAATTAGGCTCGACGGACTTGATGCGGGATTCGGTTGCCAGATGCGCTGACAGTGGCCCAAGAGGGTCAATTTTTCGATACCGGCTGAGTTGGGCGAACCTTTTCAGAGGACGTGCATACTTATCTCGAGGAGCCTGGGTGGGGAACGTTTGAATTGACACCCCAGTGGGTGCGGGGATTAATGCACTCAGAAACTGAAAAGGTCTTTGAGCTGTAACCATCAGAGCGTAGGTCGAGGCTAAGCAAAGAGGCAAGAAAAACCTTGCGGACGGTACTCACAGAAGATGTACGAAAGACACTCAGATGAGGGAAGGGCGGCAGTTAGTTGAGATCGTACCAGTCTGGTGGAACACCCAGATACCTACGGGAAAATTTAATTCCCGTCAACGCAGCATCCTCGTAGATTACCCCCTTTTAATAAGGCAAGAGGTGAAAGGCTCAGCTGCAAGAAAATGCTGGAGCAGGACATTATTGCCGAATCGAGATAGCCCTTGGGTGCGCCCATTGTGCTTGGTTGCCATGAACGGATGGGGGTACGAGAGCTATGTGTGGATTACCGCAAGTTTAAAATGCGGTCACAAGGAAGATGCGCTTATCCGTTACCTCGGGCCTCAAACAGTGATGGAAGCACATGACAGGAAGCCAAATATCTTTTCGGTCATTGGACTTGAAAGCGGGTACTGGCAAAATCCCAGTAGCCGGGAGGAGGTTCAGGAGGAAGACCTGCTTTTGTATGTCCTGAGGGCCTTTTTGGAGTTCAAGGTTATGCCCTTTGGGTTGGTATCGGCACCCGGCCACCTTCCAGGAAACTCATGGATAAGGTGTTGGCAGAACCTGGACAGGGCAAATGTTGTTGGGCTTACTTGGATGATATCAAAGTGTACAGCCCGGATTGGCAAAGCCACTTGAAAAGGACCATTGGAAAGGTTGCCTCTGCAGAAGATGAGGAGAAGCAAAATGCAGATAAATCCAGAAGACAATGCAGTGGGCATTAGAGGAGGTCCGATATTTGGGGACATTATTGTTATCGAGAACATGGTAGTAAAAGACGGACCCTCAGAAGGTGGGAAAGTAGCAATCAAGGAGTGGCCTCATTCCACGGAAAGGCAAGGACGGTACGCTCCTTCCCTGGGGTTGGCAGTCCTACTACCGAGAAAATTCATTAAGGGATTTTGCGAAGATCGCTAGACCACCTGCATGACTTTGACTATAAGATGCAGGCTAATATTTTAACTGGACCCAAGGCTGTCAAGAGGGCGTTTTGAAACCCTGAAGCAGGAAGCTTATGAGCCGCTCCTATTTTAACCATGCCAGATTTTGTCGGAAACTGGAGGAAGGTTTATCTTGGACTGCGACACTAGCTTGGACGCGATTTGGTGCGGGTACTATTCCACAGATACAGCAAGACGGGTCGGAAAAGCCAATATTATACTGCCAGTCATTGTTTGAATAAGGCTCAACGAAATTATGAAGCCACCAAAAGAGAGATGTTGGCCCTAGTGGTGTTCGCGCGGGAGTTGCGACACTACCTTGTTGGGCAAAGGGATAATTTCATGGCTCGTGTGGATCATAGGATAATAGGCGTTGATTTGGCTGAAAGGTTTTAAAAGAGCCACAAGGATTGGTGGCCAGATGGTATTAACATTCTCGAAGAATTCTGACTTTGATTGTGTTTATAGACCGGGCCGGGCACACGTAAATGCCGACGGAAAAGTCAAGGAGTGAAGTAAGGACCAGCGAGGTCCGCCTCACAGAATGGCACGCACCGAGAGTTTGTGAGGTCCTTGACTCTCACAGCTGCGGGGGACGGAAAACGACAACACATGAGAAAACAGCTGATCGAAGAGACGAGGCAAGATGAAGACATCAGTCAGCTTAAAAACCTGGGCCTCCGATCCATTGCCGGAAAAGCCGCACCCTAGCCGATTTGAAAATAATAAGTCGAACGAGTTAAAACGATCATTTGCAAGGAATGGGATACATCTGTCAGGCGGGATGAAGGATTTAGTTTATTTGACCACACGGGAGTCACCTAAGCGTATTGTGCCTGCCAATGGCAGTCACGAGAACAGTTACATCTATGAGTTGCATTGCGGAGAGTAGGAGGCTTCCCCACGAAGGGGAAACAGGGAAAAACTTTATCGATCGGCCGGTGAAGGATCGATTTTGGTGGCCGCGTACTGCGAGCCGACGTGAGTGTTATTCCTGAGTGGACTGCGTGGTGGTGTGCACCAGGTCAAGGGACCTAAACCCACGGCATCGAGTCGAGCCATGGAACTCAATTTTGACGGGGGAGGGAAAAACCGAATGGAATGTATCGCTTGGTGTGGACATAATTGGTCGCCTAGCGCCAACGCAGAGAGGAAGATCGGTTTTATTCTAACTATCATAGATATGTTCACCAAATATGCGGAAGCAGTTCCCCTGGACAATCCATTGTGCCACGACAGTGGCTTCCGCTGATAGTGAATGAGGTGGGATCACACGGCATGAGAATCCCGAAATAGGCTACACTCGGATTAACGGGTTCTGATTTCAGATCAGAAGTGATCGACAGTTGTGCCGGACAAGGCTGGGAATACACAAGACGTTTACGACATCCGTATTGGCCGCAGGGAAAAATGGACAAAATGAGCGGTTCAACCGAACCCTACAAAGACAGACTTTGAAGAACGCTGGGGGGGGGAACCCGGGGGGGGGGGGAGACAGAGCGAGATAATTGGGACACGGCTATACTAGTTGCCTCTATGCCTACCGAAACAGTAAGCATAAGGTCTACAGGGATTCACTCCAGCTGAGGCCCTGTATGGGCGTTAAATTACAAGTACCGCTGGATTTGAACAGGACGTATAGAAAGAGGCACGTCAGGATGAGGTCATCCAGTCTGATGTCGAGGGAATTGACCCTAACGATGGGAAAAGACTTGGGAGATCATAGGAGGACTAACGAAGAGGAAGCTGCGCGGGCAGCAACGAAAGTACTACGACCAAACGTTTAGCTGGCCCGGCACCTATAAGGCCGAGAGACCTGGTTATGATAATGAATACGCAGGTTAGGACCACACAGGGAAGTTGACCGCGACCCTGGCGATCGGGCCGTTTGAAGTGGGAAAAAAGAGCTTCCCCATGGGGTGTACCTGGTTCGTTAGCAAACAAAACCGGAGGATGCGCATACAATTCAATGGCGAATCGACTGAAAACCATACCGAGCCCGAGAAGAGACGGTTATCACCGATCGAGCCACCCGTTCAAACCACAGAGGTTGTCGAGGGTGGTGGAACCAAGAGATCAGTTCCTCCGGGTCGCTCAGGAAGGTCACAGTAAGAGTAATGACTGGACAATCCCAATATAAAAGAATTTCCTTTTTTTCGTTCCAGGAGATGACCGATACGGGAAGATAGCGTGAGCATGATGGTGGACTTTCTAATGGATGGGAATAGACATGACTCCGCAAGTGCGAGAATTGTTCTTCCAAATACTGAGAGGGAGCACGTCAACTCAGGGCGGACGGGAGCACGGAGCGGGTTAACATTACAGTATCTAGAGGAGGTGGTTTTTACGCCAGAGCAGAGACAACAGATTGCGAGGGCTCTCGGGAGTCAGGACCGACAATACGGGGTAGAGGATGCCTGGGCAATATAGCATAGAAGGCAGCCTACAAAAACTGAGAAACCCCCCAGTTGTGCCACAGAAGGCGGGCAGGTTCTAAAGGGTTTGTCTTTCTTGTCTTGTCTTCCGCCAGGAAACGGTGGGCAAGGTTATCGAGCTCACGCCATACAGAGGTATGAAGGACATCGTTAAAAAGATATCAACCAAAGGACGCCACGCGAGAACCAACTCCGTGACAAGGCGAAAGGAAAGCGGAAATAGAGGGTTCGTGGAAAACGGTGAAGGAACCCTCTAACGGTTAATCCACCGGAAGAGAACACAGACAGAGGCTGTTCGCCCCAGTAGGACTGGGAGAAATTTTTCAACGGATGCGTGGCGCTCAATCGGAGTCGATGCTTATGACCCTCCGCGGAAGCCGGAGGAGGCCGAAACGACCGATCCGCTCCAGACACGCCTAGCGAGCCATTACGCAATTAATAGCTATGGGCGGCGGAAGAAGCTAGGCAGTGCCCTTAATCTTGCGCCAAATAGCTCACAGAAAGGCCGGTCGAGAGGCCTGTTGCTAGAGGATTACTGATCCGTAGAGTAGGCAGAGTCCATCTATATGGAAAGTTTGGACAGAAAGCCACCATCAATGGCCAAGACGATAAGACTGGACGGAGACTACGGTCCATCAAGCAACCCAAACTGACGCGAAGGCTCAGATAACACGATTTTTTGGGATTCGCATTGCCTTGGAGAGATGTCCTTATACAGACTCCCTGGGTCGGATTTAATCACGAAAGATGGAGGGTACAGTACCTGCCCATGGGCCGGGGAAGTTAATGTTATGAGCCAAACCATTTTTATATGGCAGGAGTTTATCAATAGACGGCGGATCCAGCGGAAAACAGTCCGATCATCCCAACCGTTACGGCCATAGGATGCCATCCTACGTATGGCGTCTATGCTAACAGCTAACGCGGTTACAAAGTCCCTGTCTCAGAGGGCGAGAGCATGGCCCGGTCCGTGAGGGCTATTGGGGAATGTGGATTGGACTTCGTTCGGCGGGAAGCCGATCGGAGCGCCAAGATTCGCTATGCAGACAGTAACTTTCATTCATTCAGGCGGAACACTGGCTAGTCAGAGACCAGGCTTCCCTTGGTTATCCACTGCCGGGGTGGATGGAAAATCAGCAATTCGCGTTTTATCTCTGTTATGGGTATAAGTCCTGGTAGAGTCGCTACACATGTCTAGACACCCAATGCATTTTCATTGCGCTGTAATGTCGCAATGCAGTTGAGAGCGTTTGTGGGACGAATGTCCGCATATGTATTTCGGAGTGACGCCGAAGACCAATGGCAATGGCAGTTGAACAGGGTCAGTTTCCCTGCTCTTCGGCTAATCCCAATAGGAGCGCTCCTGGTGGGAAAAGCGATGCGCCGTATTTGGCGACACACCGTGGTCTACAGTTAGCTTAGTCGAAAGACTAGATAGGGCGAGATTCATGCCCGAAGAGGCAATCGCCAGAATTATCAACGACAATACACAGCGGTTGTATAACCCCTGAGCCGGCGCGGCGGAATGTCCGCCCGGTTGGGTGTTATGCTCCTTTCAGTTTAGCGGCTAGTTTAGTGGGTATCTATTTGATATTTTTTTTGCTGCGATCCTCCCGAGAGGGGGAGGGGCCCGAATTTGGGGGCAAAATTCTTTAAAAACAAGGGGTAATGTAGGGCTTCTGGAACCAATCAGAGAGCGTAAGGAAGCAGTGAAGGTTACCTCTGATCCTTCTAGAATAGACTTTCAGTTGGCGTTGAGGAGTGCTTCGTCCTGTACAGACCAGCGAGCAAACCGGTTGTGATAATTAATTTGAGTTATATTGAGTTTCAAGTGTATGCACGGGTAGAGTATTCCCGTAGCAGTTATTACCGGCTCTAGCTATTGTCACTCTCACAGAAGGAGAGAGTGATAATAGGACATTTTAGTTTTCTTGCTGTTATATACGTCAGTATATTTGGGTAAGCATTTTAATCCGCGCGCGGGTGGGGCTTGCCATACTTAGTTAATAGAGCCAGAGACACTCTGAGTGGAGATTATTGACAACAATAGCGCAGAACGCCAGTGAAGCGTTATGACTAGGGAGAATTCCCCCTTAAATGGGGGAATTATCCAGCAGTAACATTATCGACGCAGTTAACACAGGAAACCGTGCGGGTACGCTACCGAAGTCTTCCCTTATCTGTATCGGAGCCAATGGCGAGGAAGAAGGTGAGTTTTCCCTTTCCACAGTCTTCCTGTGGGTTATAATTACTATTGTCTAGTCTGCGTTAAACCGCTACTGTGATCTCAGGTGAAGGACTAGGGCTCCGGGCCAGGTCTTTACACTGAAATTTTAGATATCAAATTACATAACGGTAACGTTTGAAATTTTTTTCCGAGTGAGGAGAATAAATTTAGTATTTACTAAGATGGAAATATAAAGAGGTCGAGTGTTGAATGCGAATATTGTAAAACCATTGGTAAAGGATTGAATTATACGAAGTAAGGTGATGAGGAAAGATATAGGTCCGAAAAACAAAAAAAAATGTTATGTGGGATATGCGCTTATGAGGAACATTGAAAAATGTGAAAGAATGGATACTAATTTTAGAAAAAACAGATGTCAGACATGAAGTGCATATTGGGACAAAAGTTAGTAGAATATATGTAAACCAATTTGATCAAGTGGAAGGTAGTAATTCAAAAATGGACATCAGGGAGGAAGGAATTCGAGATGAATCGAGTTATGGGTTATCACGAGGATCGACTAGATATCTAGAAGCTCTGCGAAAACGAGTAGTTAAGGAAAAAATTGAAGATAAAAGCATCCGAAAAAGGGACAACATAAACCTTCGGTCTGAGGTTGTTCGAAAGGGAATTTTAAAAAAAGTAAAGTATGGCCAACAAACAAATAAGTAACGAAAATGAACAACTAATTATCAAGGGGCTAGGAAAAGAGCAAAAGGTTGGCAGATTCTTCTACGTTTTATAACCTGACATGGAGGGTAGATATGTCAGCAAAATCGAAAATTGGAAAGGAAGGGAAATTCTTAAAAGTTGAAAGTATAGATAACAGATATTGTAGTCAGAATTTTGAAAAGAAAAACAAGCTAAAAGAACAAACAGATTACGGCTCAGGTTTTTATTGATGAAGTTTTAACCAGGAGCAAAGAGAAGCTCTGGACGAGATTGCTTGAGGGGGTTAGAGAAGAGAAGAAAGAATGGTGAATATAGTTATTTGGTATCGACACACGATAGTGAATTAAAGGCCAAAATATGGTTCACCCCAATAGAAAAGAGAAAGAGAGGAAAGAAATTGATTCAAAGAAATGTTGGAAAAAAGAAATGAAGGATTCATTTGCTCTTATTCAAGACAATAAAATTGTAATTAAAGGCAATTAGAACCAGTAACTATGAATTTTGAAACAAACCTTTTCTCAAATAAGAACCATGATAAGACTACGATAGCGTTATATTAACAATAAATTGGACTTAACTAACAACAAATTGTCAGAACTAGGAAGAACTGTTTGAAGAGAGTAGAGATACTTATTCTTTGTTGAAACGCATAATAGAGGAAAACGACAAAACGACAAATATGCCTTTCAGTTGTAAATTAATAGAAAAAAATCGAGAGTGATAACGGAGTAAGAAAGGAGGAGGATTGTTGTTTACTATGGAAAGATGTGAAAACATATAAAAGCAGAAGAATCAAAATAGAAGAAGGGAAGGACTTGATGATAGTGAGAACTTGTTTGGATGACGAGATCATTTTTTATACTCATGATAGTTATCATTGGGTCGTTAAAAATACTTCGAAGATAACGTATCAGAAAGACCAAGAATGCTAAAGTTTAATTGGACGATAATAGAGCTAAAAACATGGATAGATAGTTGGAGACTTCATTGCTATTTTTAACATCTTAGATGGCAAAAAAAATAGAAAATTAGACAACAAACCTAAAAATTCCAGATATTTTTGAAGGAATTTATGGGATAATCTAGATTTATTTTGCAAAATATGTCAGCAAACATAGCACAGGAAGATATACTAGAAGCATACATGATCCAAATAACTTACTATTGATTATATTTTGACAAACGACTCGGTAGATGACCTGATTTTAATATTTATAATTGATTGATAAAAAGAATAAATATCAGCGATCACAACATATTTGATTATTACAGTGGATTTATTAACAGATACGGAAATCTAATCGGAAGTCTCAAAAACTGAAACCTACTAAATTTTTCTGGTCAAGGAGCCCAATGCAAAAAAATTAAAATTATTTGAAAAATATATGTGTATTGTTATGAACAAATTAGAGAAGAATGTTACTTTCAATAGTCGATGAAGCAGATTGTGCAGAGAAGCAAATAAATTTTGTTAACAAAGGAAAAACATAAAAATAATAAAAATATATCAATTAGGCAATGGTTATTATGATAAGATAAAAATTAGACGTATTATAATAAGAAAAGTGACATGCGAGAAGAGGTAAAGAGGCCTGAACGACATTCTGAATTCTGGAATAAGTATATTGCATAAAAACTGAAATAAAGAAATGTTACAAAGAAATGCTAGAACACGATATAGCAACTATAAGAAAATAAAGAAAATACCAACAATTTCAAATCGGAATGAGATACAAAGGATAATGGGAAAAAAATCGCAATAAAAAAGAAATCAAAAATAATACAGAATAAGAAAGATGAAGTCCATCTTAAAGATGATGTGCTAAAGAGCTGATTTATACGCTTCTCGGCAGTATCTTTCCCAATGAAGAAAAGGTATACAAGGTTTTTAACATTAGTAGGATGGACAAACTACAATAAAGAAAAGGATGCCAATTGAAAATGGATCATGATATATTTCAATAACCCTTTATACTTAGAAAAATATTTCTTATAGGAGACAGAGATCTTTAAAAGCTATAAAACATTGAACAAATAAAAAAGCAGCTGGCACAACAGGAATTACGCCTGAAATGTGTAAATCTCCTTCAAATAATGAAATTTCTTTAGAAAAGATATGATAGTTTATTAATATCAGAAAAATCGGGATTCCAAAATCATGGGAGGGATCAGTTAAAATCATTTTGATCCCAAAAACAAATGATAATACACTTTTTATAAGGATTTCCGACAATTTCAATACAGAACCTTCTATAGATAGACACTTCAATTCTAAATGGAAATAAATATGCTTATTTTTACAGATGATTCATTTATTATCAGAAGAACTGGCAGGATTATTCAGAGAATAGGGAAGACGTTGAGAGAAACATAGTGAGTTTAATATTGAAATAGAAAGAGCAAGAAGAAATAAGAAAAATCTTTATTGATAGCGATAAGCTTTCAGAAAGCCTTTGACTCAAGTGAATAGAGAAGAAATATTATAATCAGAATTGAAATACAACTGAAATTTGAGATGGAGCTGATTACTGCCAAATAGCACAATTATATGAAAATGAAATGTCAATTTGTATATGAATGACAAATGGTAGGACAATTCGAGGAAACGCAAAGGAATTCGACAAGGAGGTAGATTGTCTAACCATTATTTTAATAATTTTGATGGATAAATTAATTAACAAATGAATGGAAAATGGCCACAGTATAATACCAACTTATTAATGTATCGTGATGATGGTTTGTTTTTGGAATTCAAATTGAGGCTGACGAAAATTGAGATGCATAGTGAAGAAGCAAGTAAATTTGGAATGTAAATAATTTGTGAAAAATGTCAATTTTTGAATTTGGGAAAAAAACGAAATGGACACTTTAGGAGGGTATCACGTACTAGTAGAGAATAAGTTGATAGAAATCGGTCAAATAAAGAAGTTGGAACAGCATGAAATTCTTAGGAGTCAGAATTTCGAACAAGAACGAAGAAATTTTCAAAGAACAAATATTACTGAAAAGACAGATAAATAATTAAATACAAATTTTATATGAGTTACGCTATTAAAAGGACGATCTAGACAACAGATTTTGGGAAAAACAGATTTGGAATTCAGTAATGCTACCAACAATCCTCATGCATGAGTGCTATACTGTTCCAAAAATATTAATGATGTAAATAAATATAAACCCCAAAATGAAATCTTTAGATCAATAATGGGACTTCATCATCGCACGGGTAAGAGTATAATAAGAAGCCGAAATTAGGTTGTCGAATATCAAATATGGCGAGATAAGAAAAATAAAATTCTATGCTACATCATGTAATGACCAAAACTAACAGCCTGAAAAGTAGTAATGAAGAATGGAATGGCTCAAATAAACTGGATTGTAGATTGCAAAAGTTAAATGTCAGAGTTGAAGGATAGGACCAATGAAAAATTTGAAAAAGAATACGAGAGAAAAAAGATATAATAAAGATAATAAAATGATAAAGATGAAAAAATTGTGCGAAAGAAAAAATTGGTAAAGAAAAAAAAAGTCTGATATATTATGAAGAAGTGAAGAAGAAAATTCAATGAAAATAATAATTAGAGGGCAACTGAGCGAGCAAGTTAACATTACTAAGGAGATGGATTTGTATGGGGCGGATGGTTGTTTTACATGACAAAATGGGAAGGAACGATGGAAGAGCGAAAATGCGAACATGTCAAGTTTATGCAGATGTAGAACAAGTGGTATTGAAATGTAAAAGATTCAAAAGTCTAAGGATAAGAGTGATGCTATAGATGAAAAAGGATATTAATGTTGTGATTGGTATAAAAAATGAATGAAGTCGAGGGAATACAGAAAAAACTTTTTAATTATAAGAATTGGAAAGTAATTCATCCTCTGATAGAATACAATGGATTGGATAGGTTAAAAGTAAATTTTGTCATTAGGGAGTTGTTTATATTGTTTAAGAGATATGGGATGAATAGTTAATCTTTATGGTTGACTTTGTAAAGAGTTTGGTTTTATTTCTAGTTAGACATAGAAGTTTGGATCAACTGTAAATAGACATTTATATTTTCGAAGGCCTTAATTAGTTGCTTGGATATTAATGTTGGTAATCTAAAAAGGTAGTAATTTGAATATTACTTCGTTGAGGAATTTTGACGTTGTACGTTTGTAGGAATTAATTTTGGCTTGATATTTTCATGACAATCATAAATTCAAAGATACGCAAAAACTTTAAAAATAGTTATAGATTATTGTTTGATTTCACATAATGGTTATGATTCTTTTACAATTAATTCATGATCGTTATCATCATCGTTATTTTATGGTTTTTGAGAAGAATAGACTCTGTGGCTAATGGCTGTGATTCCTAAGGAATAAACTGATTTACATTGAATTACGTGATTTATGGTGGATATGATTTTAAATTGTGATTCTCAATAGTTCAACTGGTTATATATTCAAAATTGCAATAGTGTTATTTCTCAAATGGACTATATAAAAAATTTTCTGTGTTTTCAATTTCAATCGTTCGTAGTATGATAAACTTTATAAATGTTTAGGGAGAGCTGTTTCATATATGCATTGAATCTCCAATAAAATTCATTCATTCAAATGTTATAAGAACCCTGATATCTCTGC
>CAJQUW010012246.1:0-86200 GCA_907163375.1 Prostheceraeus crozeri | reverse complement strand
ACTGATAAATCACGTGATGTTGTTTTTGCTTCAATCAAATGATGATGGTCAATTTCATGAATATCTGGGCGACAGATTACTGCTATTTATCACTGATAAAAAGATGCTTGAATTTTATCAGTTCTAAAATGTATCAGAGGATCCAGGATCGACCTCTAAACTCGGGAAATTGAAGGTTTATCTTTAACTGGTGATTATGAAGTTAAATGAGCAAATGAGCCTATATGAAGCCAATAGTCCTCAGAATGCACAACAAGATTGTGATCGAAGGACGTGACTGTTGGTCTCCGTGGCACTGCGGGCTAAGTGCTTGGCCTAGTGAGACTTTAGTCAGTCCAGGGGTCGAGCCCCGAAAGTGTCACAACCTCTCCAGATATAAGATCTGGGACTATGTCAGCATGTCCAAGCGACGAGGAGCCCTGTCCCCAGCATGAGGGAGTAGTGACGTTTTAAACATCGATCTCGAAGTAATGAATGCTGCTCCTACATTTCATCTATATTAGATGTAAGCCATGATATTTATCTAATATTACAGAAATTGATCTAAGATGTGATTTAATGCTTTGAGATATGGAAAAATGAAGAATGAAAAATAGGCTATAATGATACGTGGAAAAATACTAAAAATATTGCAATACTCACTCACTCACTCCTCGTTTTAACGTCCTTGAATTCCGTGGAACGAAGTTGGACGAGTTGATGGTTCAAGTCTCCACCGTGCTTCGGTCTGCTGCAGGCATCTTACAAGCTATTTTGGAAGCTTCTTCAGATCTTCGGAGATGGCAGCTCCTCCACGAGCTTTTTCGGTCATTCCTACTGGTCGGCGACCGCTCACTTCCATTCTTCAACCTCTCTCACTAAATTGTCCTCCGACCTCTTCACATGCCCAAACCAGCGAAGTGTGCTCCTCCGGATGAGCACATCCAAGTCCTTCAGGCCACCACCTTTTCACTACTTCTTCATTTGGGATCCTGTCTCTTCCCATCTTACACCAGCCATAAAGCGAAGCAACGTCAAGTCACACGTCTGATCATGGCATGCAATTTGCTTGTGAGACGGCCATGATCCTCACTGAACCGTATATCAGGACAGATCTCAAGCAAGATTGATAAATCTGCCCTCTGCAGTGTAAACGGTCTACGATTACCCTTGTTAGTTAGGAGGCTGGCGAGTTCCCCGCATTTTGACCATGTCGCCGCAATGCGAGTCCTCACCGCTCTCTCGACGCCTGCAATCCCTGTCAAGCATGTCCCCAAAATAGCAGGAGAAATGCTGAACTTCCTTGCACAATGCACTCCATCCAATTGAAGCGTGTCGTCATCATGCTTCGTTGTCTTTCGTGTCCTCGGATACACTTTGGGCATCTAAACGAGGACGACGCTCTCACTGAGGTTTAAACCGGAACATCTGAAATGGCACCAGCTATTGCACGCCGTGGCACAGAATCGAGTTCTGACCGACGTCTTTTCCGCAACAGGAGATGGCCATCTACATGTGCGTATCACTGCCTTTTGTTTCTTCCCTCGTCACAAGGATCTTCGTTTTTTCTCCGGGTTGATCATGAGACCAACTTCTTTCAAAGCTGGATTTCCATCTTTGAAACATGGAAAGAACTTCTCCTTTAGTCTCTGCAGTGAACACCCAGATCGTCGGCGTACAGAAGTTCCCATGGACCATTCCCGCACGGCATTCCTTAGTCACCTCGATTCCATTACTGTGACAAAAAGCAAAGGGCTTAGGATGGACCCTTGATGTACTCCAACATCAATGTCGAAGCTGTCAGACACACCAGCCAAGTTGTTTACGCTTGATGCTGACTTCTTATACAACGACATAACGACATTCAATACATGTTTTGAAAATGCTATACAATAGATTAAGTGAATGTATATCAGCACCCCTATCCAAACGGGAGGATTTGGACGCCTTGCTGCATTTTCGCTGTGGTCCGTGTAGAACTCTGGCGGCTGACCTGTGTTTTTGTGACCTTTAGTTTCAGCGCGCAATTTCAAACTTTTTCACCAAAAGTCAGTTGCATTTGGTCCAATGGAAAGTCAAATTCATGACCTATTTTAAAAGTAATTTTTGAAGATCAGAATTTTGCCAACACTTTGTTGATAACTTTCTCAGAAGTGCTTGGATTTTCAATATGAGTGCTTTGTATTATCAATTTGAGTCCATGAGTCACACGGCGTATTGGAAAGTCAAATGTTCTGTAAAGTGTAGATGTGTTTGATTCGCAGTATTTCATGCTACGGATCTCCGATTTATTCGTTATTGCCTCTGAAAATTTTGGACAGAATTGATTATTTGAAAAGACGCTGTCATCGCATCATTCATAAACCCGACTGCATTGTGAACTCCTGTTTAAGAATGTTTTGATGAATGAATCACTTTTTCGCAAAGCCGAACTGTCCGATCTTCATCCTCTGCATCCCAAATCGTTATTCATGTTCAAATCAATGTTTCATTGGATTCACAAACACTTTCAGAAGGCTCTCCGCATTTCTTGTTAACATTCTTCAAGATTCGAAAAGTTAATTGTGGGATATGGAGAGGGAAATTAATTGATACAGTCAAAGCTCGTTAATTAAAACTATAAATGCCAGACTCTAAATGTCTCAATTATCGAAAGTCTTAATTAAACAGCAGCTGATATATGCAAAAGATACAAAATATGCCAAGACGGTATGATCTTAATTACCGAAATCTTAATTATCCGTGTCCGAATTAACGAGCTTCGACTGCAGCTACCGATGACTTTAACCCAAGGGATTTAACAAGTGATTTCTCGAGCTATGTCCTAGAGAATCGCATATCTATCCTCTATCCGTTGTAAAGTATGACAGATTATCAGCTGTGAAGTAGAACCATAGATATCCGCGATAGAATCCTTCTCTACAGAGTTTTCCTTGAGAATTGTTTTTTAGACGAACACAAACTGTATTTGTGAAAACAGCGAAGAAGTTTTCCAGGCTATGCGAGTTTAAAAGTCACCTTCCAAAATAGAGAGAAAATTCTGGTTTACAAATCTATGAAAAAGCTATAAAACATAGAACTCTCAGAATATCCCATGAAAGAGATGTTGGCATTAATCCGATCTAGAAATGGAAGCTCGGGTACTAGTTCTCATGAGTGTAATGTTGAGTCTAGTCAAAATGGCTGCTTAACTTCCCCATAGGATATATTGTATTGGGTCGCCATACGAGTCGCAATCCGGCCAACTGTTTCAGTAGCATGCTCCCCTTGCTCGCCAAAGACAGAAACAGCGAAAGGGACGCATGACCGACGGGAACTGTCGGATTTAGGTCCGTTATCTTTCAGCTTTCTCATTTCAGTCGAAGCTACTGCCGATCCTTCAGTTGTGCTTGAATCAGCAATGTGTGTGCTGTTTTGTGGATAAATTCTACAGGCATGAAAGCGACCCGGAAAGCGACATTATCATTCATGGTTTAAGTAATCATCTGGCATACTTGATAAACAGAGAGTATCATTTTCATGGATAAGAAGTCTCCTAGATAATCCTTAAACCATTGAAAACGTAGCCATAGCCGAGTTTCAGCAAGAAAAGGAAAATAACCTGATGAAGGTGAATTCGATGATTGAGAATACATTGAGAGATCAAAGAACGAGACATCGGAGAAAAGGAAAACACAAAGAAATGGAAAACCATAAATGGAACCTTCGTCAAGTGCAGAAATAATGCAGTCAAAGCATTGCTTCCGCACGCGACGAATGTCTTAGATCGAAACCTATTATGTATCAATACTAATTCAATCCCAGGAGGCGTATTTTTCCTGCAATATTGATGGAAAGCCAAGCAAGACTGCAGCTGTGGGAGGAGGCGTCAAAGGAAGTCAATTGCTGAATTTCTACATGCACATCATCCGTCCATTCTCTTTTGTTCCGCAAAGTTTGACAGAGGTCCAGGGACCGGGCCAAAACTTTCTTGCACAAGTTTTAATAAGAGCGGCGATCAGCCTGCTTGATCATGAAATATGATGCTATAATTCTCTGTTGTTAGTAGGTCTGTGAAAATTTAGCAGAGCTGCGAAGAAAATGGAAAAGTCTCTGGTCCGACCACTGCTTAATACTTCAATATAACACAGGAATTCATGAAGCTGTCTACCATAGTTAACATTGCATCACAAGTTACTGATTCAGGCGAAGAAAACCTCTTTGAAAGTTATCGGATTGGTTCATGCTCGAATGATCTGGATCTGATATTAAAACGTGAAAATGAGCTGATCCGATGCGTGTCACTGGATCATGAGCCGAATGATCCAGTAGGAACCCTGATATATACGAAATTTGTTTTTTAGAACTCACTATATTTTCCGAAAGTTTTGGACCGGTCCCTGGACCTCTGTTTCAGACGGATCTGTGACCTGTTACAAGGTGAACAACCAGAACTAGCGACCTGATTCTCTGCGAACTAACCTTAGTTAGATAGCTCTAAATGCAGATAAACGTTCATCCGAACATCTCAGTGATTCAAATCTCGTTATCAGAGGCTCAAAATGTGAACTTCGTAGGCATGAATGTGAATGCGAATTTGTGTTCGCTTTCTACTCGCAAGCCATTGTTAAGTGACTGTGCACTCCGGGAGCTGACCTAATCGGTCAGTGAGAATTTATCTTCAACAGTTCCACGTGAGGAAAACATTTAAGAGACAAGATTGGAAACTTTCAGCTGTTATAGGACCTACTGGAATGCCTTCTGCATGATTTTGTCATTATCATGAAAAGTCAATGAATAAGATTCAGTCATTTCATGTAATTTTATTCTCTTGATCGAAGGATTAATGAATTGTTTTTATTTTGACAGATGCTCCGAAGAATGATGCGGCGGTGCAATTCTCTCCTCCTCCTCCTCCGCCCGGTAAGTTCGAAGTTCTACCGAAATTCTAATGAATAACATTCTGTCAAGATTAAGGAAGGTTCCTTACTTTTGGTACAATTAAACGGAAAGTGAATACGTAATAGGACACAGCTCCTTCAAACTCATCTTTGAAAAGATCGACACCGAAATGTCGAATTAGTGGACTCAATAAAAGCTGTTCGTTCTTGTGAACTGGAAGACGATGTCAACAAACAATTAGCGATCAGTATGAGGATAACAGACAGCGAACTATTCAATGAAATGTGAAGTTGTTCAACTGCTTCAATCATATCATGGGGTGAAGATACCGTCTTGGCTCTAAACAAACATTTGAAGCTTTCATCATGTCAGAATCTTCTGCGTCTCAGTTTATACAGACAAAAGTTATTGACTTGAATTATTCATGTCCAGCATATGCCGAAACTTTTCCATACTTCACATGGCCGATCAATTCATCTGCGTACCTGTCGCAAAACTGTCTTGTGCTAATCAAGAAGATGTGCTCAATGACATGAATTCTCCAAATCTGTCTCCTGATAACCCAGTTATAGATGCTGAAATACAAGACAAAGATCTCCTATGTGGCGTATTCATGAAAAACAAGATCTCGCAAGAATTTTTGAAAAGTATTTACGATGAAATCGTTTAGTGGAGAGGAAAATGTTTTCCTTCTACCTAGTGGTGCTGCAGGAAAGACTCATGTTCAAGAAACGATCGGAGTTGGAATAATGACTCAAGCGATATGAAAGGGATCACAGCAGTGATGACAACCATCTCTCTTGTTGCAGGAACCGTCTTTTAAGTCAACATCATTGCTCTTATTTGGCAAGATGTTTAAAGTTGTGGGTAGAAGGCAGTTTTGAAACTTTGCTATCCGAAGGAAGAGCAATTCAAACACCATTTCATGAAAGAAGGATCGTGTCAAATCCCGAAACACTAAGACATTTTCCAAACTGATGTTTGAAGGGAAGGTACACACTGCGGTAAGAATGCTCGACTCACCAGAACACTCTGGAGTCTCGCCACTTCCAAAACAAGTTTTAGATGATTTCCAGACAAAACATCCTGAGCCACAACCAGAAAACGATGCAGTCATGCTCCATGGAATTCCACCTTTTGTTGATTTTTGAGAACTTTGATGAATCATCAATTGCAAAATCTGCATTGAAAACAAAGGGAGCAGTTGGACCATCAGGAATGGACACGACAGGATGGATTCTGGTTTCACGGAATTATGGCGACCATGGTAATCAGTTGCATGAAGCAATTGCTGAAATGCCTAAAACACAGTCGAAAGGATTCAACTGAATGAAGAGAATACGATAAGTATTGAATCATTTTTATCCTGTCGTCTCATTGGTCTCTCGATAAGAAGTCCGGAATGCGACCTGTGGGAATTGACGAAATATTGCGACAGATTGTCGGAAAAGTGATAATGTCAGCTGTAAAGTCACAAACTGTTGATTATACAGATTCTTTGCAATTAGATGTAGGCCAAAAAGGAGGTTTTGAAGCAGCTATTCATGTTATGACAGACATTTTGAGGAAGTCGAAACAGATGCAACACTATTGATGCTGCAAATGCATTTAATTCAATAAGAATTATAACGTTTTAATTCATGGCACTCAATTCATATGTCCGCCAGAGAAATCTATACAGAAAATTGCTGTTCGACATCGTTGTGATTATTTACTCAAGAGGTAGGGAAGTTGCATCTCGTGAAGGAACAACTCCAGGGGACTCAATATCAATGCCTATGCAATGGCAATTATACTGCTTATAGATAAAATGAAGGATTCAGATTTGCAGATCAAGCGTGTTGCATTTCCGGATGATTTAGCGAGTGTAGAGACAAATTTCAAGGAATTTTGAAATGGTGGGAAAACATTTGTGTTCATGGTCCCTCACTTGGATATTTTCCAATACCTGACAAATCATGGTTGACAGTGAAAGAAGAATTATTTCAAACTGCTACCACTGTGTTTGCTGGAACAAAGTTGAACATTGCGAGTGAACATTCTTATCTTGGAGGATATGTTGGTGACATGCGAAATTGTTCTGTTTATGCCAATTCATTAGTCAAGAAATGGACTGCTCAGATTCAAACTTCAGCAATGATGACCGAATTCCAACCTCAGGCTGCATACGCCTGTTTTGTTACTTGTTTGCGCAATCACTACATTTACCACATCCACACAAATGCAAATATGGAGTCTTTTTTGAAGACCTATCGATCATGTGATTGATAATAAGCTGATTCCGGTTTTAACAAATGGACAAATGTTGCGTGAAAGTGAACTTCTGTCTTCACCTGTGCGACTTGGTAGACTCGGTATCCCGATCTTATCTGACGTAGCGAAAGTCGAACATGTGAATTCAAAGTCATTCAAAGCCAACCGAATGTGGATGTTGGAAGAAGTTCTCCATTGATGATGCAATGTCTTGTATCAAAGATGGTTGCATCCACCGAAAACATGATGAATTGAGAGATTTCATTGCAGTTCTTTTGAATGAAGTGTCGTCTGACGTGTCCATTGAACCGCAATTGGTACCTCTGTCCGGTGAAATATTTGATAATGCTGCGAATATTGCAGATGAAGCTCCACTTGACATTGCCGCTTGAGGATTTTGACAGAATTGCGTGGAGGCACTTTTTGACATCAGGAAATCTAATTCATGCTCCCAACCGCATAAAAGTCAATAAAAGAAAAGATCCTACAATCAACGCTTCATTCAAGCCGAAAGAGGATCTTTTTCTCCTTTAGTTTTGAAATCTTGCGGAGGATATGGATGAGAGACGCATCATTTTCTCTCAAACCTTGAGTGCATTACTGAAAGTGAAATCCAACGCTAAGCACAGAAACAGATCGGCTCCACACAAAAACATCATTTTTACTACAAGATGAAGAATAGTTTGTGTGAATCCTCGAAGTTTGCGGCCGAAAACTCGCCCACTAGATGCTGTAGTTGTCTGATAATAATGCTGCAATATCTGACAGCTGTGTTTGATTTAGTTATTCAACTTTATCTTCAATTTGATATCAAAACTTATAATCTTGACCTTAATCTGCTGTTTTTGCAGATTTATATTGTTAAAAAGAATGTAGTTTCCATAAGGATATGGTTATGCAAATAATCACTTTTAAGAAATGAATAAGTTGTTCAACTGCTCCGATCATTAACCTCCTGAGAGAACAGCTGAGTTTCAAAGTGAAAGTTGCAGCCCATGCGCTTCCCACAGACATTTTACAAGAAGCAAATTCTAATGAGAACAACACAGACATTCAATCTTTTTATATTTCGATGACTTTTGATTGTCATTTTCATTGGATTTCAATCATTTGAATGAGGAGAATCCGTTTTTGAAGGATTTTCTTCTAATAAGTGAATTGCAGATAGAAAAGATGAATAAGAGAAGAAATGATTGGAAAATCCGTTTGCAGGACGATCAGCAGTTGTCAATTCTCCGATGAAATGTTTTCCAAACAGTGAAAAATGATTTGATTAACAGAACGGAACCTTCAACTGATTTTCCTTCCAAAACAACTTCTTTGCGTCAAATTCATTCATTTCCTCTTCTTTGCAGTTCGGTTCTGGCTCTTGGACTTCACGAGGACAGTGGGAAATGGATTCCACGATCTGCAGCTGCCGGAGACGCCGACGGTCGGAGATCTCCGCAGAGCTCTGGCGGAGAAGACGAAACTCCGGCCGGAGGCGTTGAGGATTGAGCAATTCACCGCCGTCTCCGGAGATGGAGAGAAAGTGTTCTGGGTGATGCAGGAAGGAGGAGGAAGGGCCTTCTACACAACTGCCGCCGGGGAGGAAGTGGAAGAGAGGAATGAGAGACTCGATGTCCTGGAGAATGATGAGGAGCTGTTCGTTCTTCCTCCTCAGCGGTGCCTGCTCCTCATCATCTACCGACGATGATAATTGCAAGAACTTCGTTTCTATTTCTCCGAAAATCAAAACTTTTTCTGTTCTCTGACAACTGATTGAAAATTTAGAAAGAGAATGTCACAAAATGAACTGCGATTGACTTTCTGATGATAAATTTCATCGACAAAAGATATCTCGTGGAGGGATTCGAACTCTCTCCTGTGGAAGCTGTGAACGTGCCTTTACCAACTGCGCTATTTCTACATGTGCTAATTGGTGACTTCAGAAGGATATATTCAGAAAGTGATTTCATTTCTAAAGAGAATTTAGTCAGTTGACTCATCCTACTTATTTGAAGAATATTAATAACGCAGAAGGTACGTCAAATTGTGTAGAGAGCGTGAAACATTTTTCAGTTGGAAGGAGTCAAATTTTTACGATGTCAATTATTATTTTGTGACAAGATGTACAGTTTATTCCGATTATCATCCAGTAATCATCTTCATGAACAAAATACTGGGTTAGTTGAAGTCTGAAATATAAGGAATTTGAAAGTGATATTTACAATGAGAAGATATGTATGCGATATCAAACGATAATTAAAAGCATTATCAACATAACAATCAACATACAAAACGCTTTGCGACTGGAAGGAGAGAGAAAGAGATTCAATCAATCAGCAATTTGTTGCGAAGAAACAACGTCAGGACTCTAATATGATACACTCCTGTAATTCACGTGATTAATCAACGACTGCACACTGCCATTTTGCCTTTCTCTGCTGTGTCGAATATTCCGCTTAACCCCAAACGGCCACTCTTTGAACGTTCTATATTACTGCCATTATAGAGGACTCCATCAGTTAATAAAAATATTTTCAATTGAATAATAACTAGAGATCTAGCACAATCTCTCCCAGGTATATTAATGTGATAGTCGCATATCACAATTTATGTCATCATGTTATTCATACAAATTGATGTAGTCTGTTTATCTTGACAATACAATTTGATTAAAGTACAAAGAGACGGACTTGTTTTTCCATTTCTATATTATATAATCTGGTTTTCCTAACAACATTGAGACGTGCTGTTAATAAACCACAGCGAGAACACAAACTGATGGAGAGGTATCTGCAAAAAGGCTATTTGCTTTACAAAAAATTTTTTTTTTACAGCAACTCAACCAGGCACATTATGGAACGGTGAATAACCTGCTGTGATATCCTGATTTAATGTGATTGCACTTGAATTTTCAGATGCCTTGCCTATCATTCTCTCTCTGCGCAGAATTCGTGAAACTTGAATGATTGATTTGATGCCAATTAACTATTCTGGCCAATCAATCTTGTGTGATTGATTCTAACTCCAATAAAATGGTCGAAGCCAACATTGATCTAATATTTCCGCATCCAATGGTAAATTTGTAATATTAATTGATCAACTATATAAAGGTACATACATAAAGGTAGGCCTTACATTATATGGTTAATGTGGATTTAGTTATCGCATCTAGGATACGTCCCCCCCCCCGAGAACCGAAGGTCAAGAGTGCGATAACTACTGCTTGACAGCGCGGCGGAGATGAATTGCAAGGTTTCAGCACGCTGTCATACTTTGAACACTTCTAATCAAACATTTTAGAATATTAAGTACAGCGAACGCTTCAATCTATTCATCCCATCAATACTGTCATTCAATATAAAACAGAGCTACCGATAGAACGCTAATCTAGCGTCTTCATAGCCCTATCATGCATAGCTGTCACTGTCTTGATGTCAACTTTCTCCGTCAAACAAAGGTACAGAGACAGCAGTGCATGAAAAAGCTTAAATAGTTGACGGAATGAAACGTGATAGTGAGAAAGGATTGTCTTTTCACTCGGTGATTTAGTAGAGAAGACAAGCCTTCCTAGCCTCGATCACATCTGCTCACCGAAGGTCACATCACAGACAAAAATGAAATACTAGTTTGTTTGAGAACATAATTACCTCCTACCCTCACGTTAATCGCGCATGTGATGGCTCCTCCAAAGCGCATATGAAAATCGAAAGTGTGCTCATATTTTTTGGAGAAAGATGTGGGATTTTCCTGTCTGATAGAGACTGGAGAAAAACCATGTGAAGGACAAATCAAAAAGATGAGGGGAGCCGAGTCGTATGCATCCAACTGAACGCGACAATTGATCAACTTTCATCGAAAATGATTGATAATTGATGCATCAATGATCACTAAAAATAGGTTCAGCTAAGCCTATAATGATCTATGATGTAAGTCACCGTTTTGCTTTTCAAAAAGAACTAGGATTTATATACTTGCCACCCGGAGTTGGAGTCCTATCAACCCCCGGAGTCGGAGTCCTATCAAAATGATAGGACTCAGCATCCCTGATATAAATAGGGGCTGAGAGTGTAGTTATTGAAGACTGAACTTTCATTAATTTAACAAACGCAACTCATGATCACTATAAAATGATTATTGTCATTCATTTTAGGCCTACAGCGATTTATGGACCGCTTAATTAACTTTGTTAATACACAAGAAATTGAGGCAAGTATGTGCAGAGGTCGGTTCCAGAGAACACACGAAGAGCAAACGTTTTTCTCCTTAGGGTTTACGAAGAATGGGTGGCTGCAAGAAATTTAGCTTTTAATGAGTGCAATATCCAGATCTCTCGAGTTTGCCAAATATTGGTACTGGTGTTTAAAAATTACCGGCAATTCATTTTAAGTTACCTTACCGGTAATTTAGTAGCAATTTATCGGTAAATTGCCGGTAATTTATATTCAAGTCCGTATAGCTTATTATACGGATGTATAGCTTATTATCTACATCTATCAAGGGATGAAAATGCTGTGTTGAATAGATACTTTTCAAAAAACTTTAAATGAACATTTGCCGGTATTTGTGAAGCGATTCTTTGTGAAAATCGTTTTTCAATTTTCGCAGCTAAACAGAGTTTGTAGGCTATAAATAAATATAGCATTTATTTCGAATGAATGGTAATCTTACAAAACAGCATGCAATTAGCATCATGTAGAAAGTTACAAAAGTTTCAGAAAGTCAAAGACAAAGAAATAATTGTTGGATCAAAAACTTGAAAATTCAGAAAACTGTGTCAGTGGGCCGAATTTTAGACTTTTCATTATACAATCGACTACATAAAGGGAAAAAAGATGACGCTCTGCGTTCCATTCGAGTGTATGGAATCAATATCGTGGAACTGTTAACAAGAATATGTGGACATAAGTCATGTAGAGGAGTATTGGGAGTCAAAGCATTGCGGAACAAATTAAGAGACTTTTCAACTCGTCGCTCAGACAAATTATGAAGACAAGTCAAAGGGCAATGAAATCCGCAGATTACACGATCGCATCGTCTCTACAGCTTATCGAGCAAGTTCGGGAGACCATGATTCAAGTCAATAAATAATGGACAATTGTAGTCAATAACACTCAGAATACTCTGTTTATAAATGAGAATAAGGTCTTTCTTTGAGATGTTCGGAATTTTTCGTAGCCTTTTCAGAACGTAAACATTCCTTGCTGCTTTTCTCGTTATGTACTGGATATGTTCAGTCCACCTCATGGATTTATGAAAAATTATTCCCAAGACGGTCATTGAATCCGATGGAATGATGCAGGTGATGCATGAAGGTTCTGTAGTAGTATGTATTTTACGCGCCTGCACCCCCCCAAATCGGGGGTGCCATATACATATGTCACCCCGATTTGGGTGGTCTCAGGCGCGTAAAATATCTTGAATCATAGGCATCTTCATCAGTCATGATACGAGTAAGCATGAAAGATTGTAATTGAGTTGAAGGATCATTTAAACTGATACTGGATTGATTTACATCAGAATTTCTATAATTGTCTTTCTTATTCCAAAGATTCAAATTATCATTTAAGTTGCTAAAAATTGCTTCATAGATTGCATTTGAGACCGTCTTACACTCATTTCATATTCTTTTGTTAAACATGATAAAGGACTTCCTTGATTAAGTGGTACCTGCATAATTCATTTCAGCATGACTAGTCAAGTGATTCTATTGAAAAGATTAGAATGCAGTAACATCCCGATTTACGTAAGGGATGCGTTCCTGGAAATCATTTTGTAGTGATCCCATTGCAAATTCAAGCGCAAAATGTGAAATGATGAGTCTATGCCGTGACCTCGCGTGACCTTAGGTTACCGTTCCGCTTCATGAAATACGTGATGTGACTACTGCTGGTTTTATAAGTAGTGCTAAAAACGGAAAAATGTGAAGGCGTGATGTATTACTGAGTGTTATGTGATGAGACTACAAGCAGAGGCGGGAGTGACCTTGACCTGATCTCTCCGGGAGAGAGGGTGAGACTACAAGCAGAGGCAGGAGGAGTGACCTTGACCTGATCTCTCCGGGAGGTGGATGTCTTTTGTCCACCGTTACCACTGATCTCTGACTGTAAGATGTGATGGGACACTATGTCATTAGATGCATGTGGTGAGAAGAGAAAATGTCATTCGCCTCTCTCTCTCTCTCATCAAATGACTCCAAAAACCGGGTTTCCGTAGGACACCAAGGCAGATTTTTTCGATTGCCGCACTCACCTAAGTTGTCAGAGTGAGTGGAGAGCCAGGAGATGGCCTGGATATCAGACCATCCTAGTAGGCCTAAACTTTAAAGGCATGGTTCTGTGCTTGTAGGAATCGGATGGACTTTGTTCAACGTTTGTTCGAGAGGTCATGATTCAGGTCAAGTCATAGACTACTTATAAACGTTTTATAAGTAGTGCTTAAATGCCGAAAAAATTTAAATTCGTAATTTTTGGAGGTTTTCCAGGGGTTTTGACCCTGCTGAAGTCAACCAAGGCATTTGTAAGTGTGTATGAGTTCTGATTGGACAAGCGAGGATTCCTAGCTCATAAAACATCCACTATAAAGAAGAGAATTGACTTTCATGGTCACATTTTCCTTTAGGAAGTGTCAGTGGCTGTGCTATCAGGCCATTTCTCAAACTCACTGAAAAGGTGAATGGTAAGGAGGTTTTCGGTGTAATACTTCCTGTTGGTGATTTCGAGACAGTGGTGAAGTCCGGGGAGTCTCTGCGTCTTGTTTGCAAGTTTTCGTCTCAACGGCATACTCTGACCACCAGGACGACATTGTGACAGGTAATTTTACAACATTTCCATTGCACTAAATGACTCATTGTTGAGCAGCAGTATGGAGTACGCATGAGTTCTCAATGTCATCTTTTCTATCACTCGGTCATGTTCTCCCAACCACTCTCCTGTTTGTCTCACATATATGCGAGATGAACTGTATCTATCTAAATGAATCAAAGGTAGACATTCATGTGCCAAGCGCACACATAAAACACACTTTTCTCTTCCTCACTGAACAAACTGTTTTGATGAGAACACACTTTACCGTAGTAGAATCATCAAACGAAGAATTCATGTGTATATCAATAAGCTGCTATAACTTAAGTGAATAATCAAGTGCATTGATATGTGTTATGACATTAGTACTAAAAATGTGTGATATAAGAAACAAACCAACAGCATTGTGCATCAATTCTGTTCATTGTTAAACCTTGACAAATGAGTTATTCAAACTTATATTATGATCAGATTCCCATTATGCGCGCATATAAAGAAAACAACATATTTCAAAATCAGTGTAGTACAAATAGTAGTCATTGTTACAATGTGCATGATGTCATAAGTTCAGTAGCAAATATTAGTCTGTACTTATACTCAGGTTTCATATCAATTGTTTTCACAATAGTAGAACATTTTCACTCACAGAATCAATCAATTAGTGTATAATCACGCATATCATGAGTTTTCAGTCTTCGACGCTTTGGAGGTGGTATTCCGCTAGCATAATGACCATGAGGTAAAGAAAAGTTTGCATCAATCCAACTTGTGTTAGATGAAATACGGTCGAACCTCTGTGTAGTGAACCTCTCCTCGTAGTGAACTAAATCATTGATCCCGTCAAAAATGATATACTTTGAGCTTGTTACATATCTCTACATATAGTGAACCTGTTCATGGTGAATTTATTATTTAGTTCCTTTATTGTCTCACCCTCTACATGTACATAATGAATATTTTACATCAGGCATGTTTTTATCTTTAATTATACTTTGTAATTGATACACATCCCATGTACGTGTACTACCTTTATTGAGGCGAGTAGTTCGATGATTCTTAGTACTCCAAAGTTTCCCAAGTTATTTAAGTCTATGAGTCGCGCATTACATTCTATCGTGTGCTTTTTAGGTTTTCAAGCGTACTGACTGTTGAGTCAGATCAGGGAATTCCTTGAAAGGAAAAGTGACCCTGCAGCTTGATCAACAAGCTTTTGATCGATTAGAAAGCATGATTGCGTCGGTTGACGCGCGATGTGCTGTACAGACTCGTATTGACAGTTATTTCCATCGTTCATTATTAATGATGTATGTAGCTTATACTGTATACAGTACTGATTATTTCATAGTATTTACACTATGCATCTTGAGTTTACATTATCATTTAATATGACATTGTCATACAATGCAGTACTACTGGCAATTACCCCTATAAATTAAATTTGCTTTCTAGATACATGAATTAGTTACATTTATTTTATATGATTGTTTTTGTACTTTAAAGCCAATACTGCATCAAATTTTAAAAAACCTCCTTATAGTGAACTTTTTATCTGGTTGTTGAAATTCAGCATGTAGAGGTTCGTCTGTAGGTGTTTGTTTCATAAGAATACTTCGTATTTTTGGTGTATTCTATGACATATGGTAGCTGGACACTTTTGGTCAACCTTGGCATTCTACGTTACTAAAAAACCTTGGTACGCATTCGGAAAATTAATTTCGTGAACAATGTAGGCCGTCGGAGTTCGTGTTTGTGTTGCGCTAAAAGAATTCAATTCAAGTAAAAACTTCGTGTCGTGTTGAAGACAAGTTTCCGACGACTGCCGACTCATTTTCAATACTTACTAATGTATTGGCAGTAATTCAAATTGTATTTTGTATTTACATTCCTTCTCCATTTCGTATTTTAGCCATCATTTGTAAAATTCAATGTTTGGCACTATCTTGTGACTACTTGTTCCTATTTGTCTTATGAATACGTCCTCTTATCTGCATCATGTTTATGCAAAGTATTTATGATGAGCATGTGATGTCTGTTTTGGGACAGAGTTTATTGAAGTGATACTAGGACTGGCAAATCCATTCCCTCACTTTATCGTGTTCATGAAAATCAGAAGAAGAATGAATATAATCGAAGAATGGATGAAGTGGAAAATGGTACATTCACGCCATTCATTGTTTCTACCGCAGGTGGGATAGGTCGGAAGTTTGATTCGATTATCCAATGTGCTATCTCGGAAGTTTGATTCGATTATCCAATGTGCTATCTCGGAAGTTTGATTCGATTATCCGATTCGCTAGCTCGGAAGTTTGATTTGATTATCTGATGTGCTAGCTCGGAAGTTTGATTCGATTATCCAATGTGCTATCTCGGAAGTTTGATTCGATTATCCAATGTGCTATCTCGGAAGTTTGATTCGATTATCTGATGTGCTAGCTCGGAGGTTTGATTTGATTATCTGATGTGCTAGCTCGAAAGTTTGATTCGATTATCCAATGTGCTATCTCGGAAATTTGATTCGATTATCCGATTCGCTATCTCGGAAGTTTGATTCGATTATCCAATTCGCTATCTCGGAAGTTTGATTCGATTATCCGATTCGCTATCTCGGAAGTTTGATTCGATTATCCAATGTGCTAGCTCGGAACATAGAGCAAGTAGGTAGAATGTGTACACAAAAGGCATGTGTATACAGTGAAAATTGTTATATCAAACCAAGTAATGGGTAAAAGACCGTTTGAGGACAACACAAATTCAAAAAAATGGTATTTTTAAAAACGACATAAATTCATGAATTTGAACCCTTTTTCAGGTTATGAAGACCTAAATTCATAAATTTAGGCGTTTTTTAAAAATACCCAATTTTTCTGAATTTTTCAAAATCTCAAGTGTGTGATTATGACATTTTTCATTGTTCAAATCATGACCGTTCAAGGACACCGAAAAAAATCAGAAAAGTCAAGAATCTCAAATTTGAAATTAAGATTATTTTTTCTCTCTCTTAAATCATGACCGTTCAAGGACACCGAAAAAATCATAAAAGTTAAGAATCTCAAATTTGAGATTAAGATTATTTTTTCTCTCTCTTAAATCATGACCGTTCAAGGACACCGAAAAAATCATAAAAGTTAAGAATCTCAAATTTGAGATTAAGATTATTTTTTCTCTCTCTTAAATCATGACCGTTCAAGGACACTGAAAATCAAAAAAATGGTAATTTTAAAAACGTCTTTTAAATCCATTTTTCAGGTTTTTAAAATATGAGATAACTAAAATTATGAGACTAAAAATATTTCTTTAACCCTCGCACTACGAAATGGGGTACAGGTGTACCCCAGCTATAATAATTTGCTGATATCTATGAACATATGTTTTCTTGATAAATTTACTCCGGAGTGTTTAAATATCTTAACTTGTTTTATATAACACGGTATTTGAAATTAGGATAAGTTTCATTTTATTAAGAGTTTTCAACGACTTATTACATGTGGGGTAGACGTGTACCCCTTTTCGGTGTCCATGGTCACTATTTTCTTCATGCATCATCAAGATAAAAAAATCAAACTATGTCCACGTAACTTCTCATTCAGCTTGACTAAATGAGAAAATGATATCAGATGTTCAGTTTTTATTGGATTTACATTTTTCTCGTTGCATTCGTGCCCGTAGCAAGATGGGGGGGGAGGGGGGTCTGCCTATGGGCGCAGGTTTCCATTATAATTGCGCCTCAGTGGTAGGGTAAAAATTATAACTGGGGCCTGGCGGTACAAAATATGGTCTTGCCCACGGCCGCAGCAAAGCCTTGTTACGGCCGTGATGGTATTTCATGTAGGCCTTCTCGTCAGCTTTTCCAGAGAAAGATTAACAGAAATTCATTTCCACGAAATGTATCGAAACCGTCATGATCATCAAGGTTGTGTGAAGCGAGTCATGCAACACTCACGCATACAATTCATCTGTCATGTAACTGAATGAAAATCTTTCTTCGCGGGCAGCACGGACAAAGCGTTTGGAAAATCAATACTTACAACAGCTTTTGTGTGTGCGATTGCGCATTCACGTGCCTTCGTTGGGAAGGCAAATCATGACGTAGTGCAGAGCCAATGAGTGAATGAGCGTCGCTCGCGGATTATGCTCTTGCTGGCGAGGCCCATTTTTCTTGTTTGTCGATTCAGCGATGGCGGCTAAGTACGCATCAAGGATAGGAGAATTGATTGCTCACAGTGATAGCGAGGATGACCAAGATGATTTTCTGAATGATATCGAAGACGATGAAGAACAAGATATTGTTGAAATTGACAACCGAAGTGAGAGTTCCTGCTCCGAAGAGAGTGACAATACCTCCGAAGATGATAGTGAAAACGAAGAGGAAAACTTCAAAGGCAAAGATGGAACTACCTGGTCAGTCGCCCTCCTCATTCTTCATCCTATCGACGTCACAATCTGGTAAGAGTGAGATCAGGAGTGCAAATACCTATTCAGAACTGTATAGAACCGATTGACTTTTTCTCTTGCCTATTTACTCCGACAATGATTCGTCATATTGTTCAATGCACTAATCGAAGAATGCCTGATCAAATAGAAGAAGTCTGTGATGAAGAAATAATGGCATATTTTGGTCTGCTTCTTCTTTTTGGAGTGACAAAAAAGCGAAAAGTTGATATTGCCGAAATATGGAAGCGAACTTCGATTCATTATTTGGAGATCGCTGCATTAGCCATGCCTCGAGACAGATTTATGCAGATCAGTCGTTTTATAACTTTTGATGACGTCTCTTGTCGTACTTCGAATGGTGGCAAGTTTTACAAAATGGATTACATCTTCCAAGAATTTAAAAACAATATTCGTACAGCTTACGAGCCTGGATCACACGTGTGTGTAGATGAGACTTTGTACTCTTTCAGAGGTAATTGTCGCTTTCGACAATATATGAAAAACAAGCCTGCGAGATATGGTTTGAAATATTTCTGTCTTTGCGATGTGGATACTGCGTATCTCATGAATGTGAAAATTTATCTTGGCAAGGACACCGACGACGCAGCTCGAGCGAAGAACATTGGTATGAATGTTGTTCTCGAATTGACAAAGCCTTTATACAGAACTGGACGTGGAGTTACCACTGATAATTTTTTTCACATCTATTGAACTATCGGACAGATTATGGGCAAATGGACTTACATTACTGGGCACACTGCGGCATAACAAGCCCCAGATTCCAGCCTCATTTTTGCCGAGCAAACGTAGAGATATCCATGATAGCCAGTTTGGATTCAGAAGAGAAAAGACACTCGTTTCTTATGTGCCTCAAAAGAACAAAGCAGTGATATTGTTGTCAACGGAGCATCACAGTCAAAAAATGATTTTATCAAATACAGGTCCTGAGGTTATTTCGAAACCCGAAATCATTGGTGCTTACAACGCGACAAAGGGTCCTGTCGACACATTTGACAAACTCGTGAGTGAATACACCTGTCGTCGCAATACTCGGCGTTGGACGAAGAATGTTTTGTTTTTCCTTTTGGATGCAGCCGGTTACAACGCCTTCGTTTTGGAGTGGTCAAAACTTCCACAAAATTTTCAAAGAAATAAGAAACGTCAACGCCGATTGCGCCTTGAATGCCTCGCAGAACAGTTGATTGCAGAACAAATGAAAAACCGAATCAACAAGTGGAAAGCCACTTCATTTGTCGGTGTACCTACGTACTTGCGTGAAGCAGCGCAAAGACGCGGGCTTTTGGACGCTTCATTGGACTCAGAACCCCCGACGAATTTCGGAACTGGACGATGTCAAAAGTGTGGCAGAGAGAAGGACCGCAAGAGTCGAAATCGTTGCCACAAATGCAACATGTATGTCTGTGCGGATCATTCGCAACCAAATTTTCTGGTTTGCCGTGATTGTTTTCAGTCGTAAAACACTTGTTCAATTTTAGAATAAATTTTCTTGTTCGCAGCCACATTTTATGGTTTACTGTGATTCTTTACAGTCGTAAAACACTTGCCTAATTCAAAAAATGGATACTTTTGTTCGCAGTCAAATTTTCTGCTTTCCTGTGATTGTCTCCGGTAGTAAGTTACCTGTTCAATTTGAAAAATAGATACTTTTGATTTTTCATTTAATTTTGTCTTTTTTTCTTTCAACTGAGGACTCTTAAGTGATCAGATCAACAGGTGCTAATGTAGAGATTATTATTTTATCTTATTCAGCAATAATCTCCACCACAGATATCAATAAAACATAAAAAATCTCTGGGGTACGTGTGTACCTCATTTCGTAGGCCATGCTGCCCAAAATATTTTCGGAGTACGAGGGCTATTGTCACTCGAATTCGATGAGGCAGAACCATTATTGCAGCCCACTGCAACGCATTTGTTTACCATTCTCTGCGATGTTCTACTGGCTGTGTTTGTTATCAAAGTAATGTTTCTAATACAATGTGCCACATTTAAAATTCACAGCTCCCTGAATTAGTCTATCGATTTCCATAGCTTCATCATCATTAACAATACCATAGAAAGTCTATTTCCATGACTACAGCAGTCTTTGACCACGAATATCCAGATATCAATGCTTTGACTTAACAAAATGAATTGTATTACAGCCATAGAAATTAGCAATACCATAGAACTATGACTTGTAGGAAGCTATGTAAAATTATCATTGCCACATCATAGACCTCCAGTGGTATTAGAAATTTGATAAATTGCCTTAGCGATCAGTCCAGGTGATAGTATTCTAGCTGTCCATGATAAGACTGTAAGATTGATCAGAATACGACACTCACCTGTAACACGACTGCTGATTTTCACTGTGAGATCTACATTTCAGTCTCCATTAGTAGATAGATTTGAAATGTTGAATTCTCACTGCCTTTATCCATGGACTTTATCCATCCATGCCTTTATCATGGCTTACTTGACATTATCTATGCTTATTAATCTATATTTAGGAGTCCATGCTCTATCATTGCTTCGTAAATAGATGTTGGATATTTAATTAACAGTGATCTTATCTAACAAGGACTATGATTTTTAAATCAAATCTGGAAATGTCTATAAAAATATCATGGGTGAATGGGGGAAGATTGTGAAGTCAAAGATAAGAAAGTCAACATAGCACATTACTGTACAAACCATCAATAAAACATTTTCATGCACATCCACCTAATGTTGTAGAATTAACCCGTTCCGTACCACCCATAGAAATAATAGGCTCAGAACACTGAAATTTTGGTCAGCAGCTAGATTGTATCCTATTAGAGCATATACGAAGCGATTTTGAATTTGGAGTTATATGTCATGAGTTAGGGGGCGGGACTTTAAAGTCCCAATAGATTCCAGGGGTCCGTTCGTTTCGTACTTCTCAAATATTTTAATGATCTAATTCCATTGAATATTATTTTACGTTGATGAATGTGATTCACATTTTCAAGCAAACAATCCGTTATTCCGGATGCACTGATTAACAATCCGTTAATTCATATGCGGAGACAGAATTTTGCTCCTGATTCCTGCAGATGAACATTTTCATGCGAGTACGTTCATATTGAAGAATAATATTAGAACTGAGAACTTCAACAACTAGGCCCTATGTGTTAGGCCTATAGGCTATTCACAGTTGCATGAAGGCGTTTTAAAACTAAACCATATGACCACGCGTAGGTGCTCATTGAAAGACAACTGTTATCTTTGGAGCAGATGATTGATCATCATGACACTCAGAATGCTTGAAATCTTCATTGAAGCTCGATTTATTGTCCGAGTGACCTTAGTGCGAGCTATCATTTGAAACACAAGTGTCGCTTTTTCTTTATGTATGTAGATGATTTGTGGTTTAAGGGGGACAACTCATCTAATCAAATCATTGACTTTGATAACGTAGATATTCGCTTAACTAATGAAACCAAAATCTCTTTACCTACTGATATTAAAAATTTTCTTTGCAAAGGACCTAAATATCGTTTAACAAACAAGGTGAATCAAAATCTCATTTTGAATAACGAAATAGCTATCAGTAGTATTTCTCATAAACTTCGTTGGGCTCATCACTTTAACGATAATGATAACAATAACAATAAAATTAAGATTCCTTTCGATAAAAATACAGTTAATATGCCTCCTTGTATGCCAGAGGAATTAGAAAATAATTTTAAACTATTTGAAGTTGAAGCTAAAAAACTCCTGAAAGTAGAAACGGATCATTTAAAGAAAAATAAACAATACATCAAGACGAACAAGATAGTAAACAAAACTAATTCTTTCCTGAAAAATAATAATTTGGCGTTAGTATCGTCTGATAAATCGAACCGTATTGTTGTAACGGATAAAGATAACCTCATTGCTAGGACTGAGTCTCTGCTCAATGATACCAATACTTACAAGTTAAGAAATAAGTCAAAAAGCTCTTCTATCGAAAATCAAGCTAACTGTATGATTAGAAGTAAATGTAAAAATAACTGTAGAATCGACCACGAGAAGCTTTTGTCTTCGGGGAGTCACCCTGCTTATTTTCGTGCTCAAGTTAAGGACCACAAAGAGAAGGAAAACCAATATTTTCCGTTGAGACCTATTGCATCTGCAATAAATACACCGACAGAGAAAGTCGATTGGCTTTCAAGTGTGATCCTTAATCAGTTGGTTAAATTCGTTCCAACCCACTTAGATAGTACTAAATCTCTCATAAATATTCTTAAAAAACAAGAGAATAATTTCAATAGTCTAGATAACATTCTAATTTCTCTTGATGTAAAAAACTTGTACCCAAGCATTCCAATCAGCGAAGCATTAACCGTCATTGAAAACTTTGCCACAATTCATTGGCATAAAATTGACAATTATGGCTTCTCAGTCGAAGACTTAATAGATTTTCTTAAGTTCATTTCTTATATATACTTATGAAGTAACGTATAACAATAAAACGTACTTACAAATACAAGGTTGCCCTATGGGAACTGTTTATTTACAAAACAGTCTACACACGCATTCAATTTGATAAAGGCAAACAACACATTTAGTTAAGCTGGTACTCTAACGAGTGTGACTGCAGAAACATTTCTTCAACGTTCGCTAAGTTTCACAACAGCCTGTCAAAGACTTCTTACAAAACTTATTTCAACATTTGCGTTTAGACTTTAAGCGAACATGTGCTTCACGTATTCTACACGAACGGTTAACGCATGTGATATAAAACCCTAAATCCAACCGTAGAGGAGCCTAGCCTTGGATTATGGACTTTACAACTCACGCGATTCAATGTCATGGAACTAACTCTCATACACTCAACGTGTGTGACAAGACTTTACATGGTTTTATAAAACATTCAACGCTTACTATAAGACCTTGTGTGAAACAATCTGCACTGTGCAGTAAAACTTTCTAGCGCTGTGGTGAACACTGTTTTCATATAACATTCTAAACTCTCAGTCTCACTGCAGTAGAAGACTGCTTTTAGTAAACCTGATGAAGCCAATCTAACAGTCATGGAGTTTGAATTTTCTAATAAGTGAACATTTGGCAACTGTCTCCAATAAAACTTTCTAACACTGTGAAAGTAAGTTACAAGACAATCTACACTGTGCAGTAAAACCTTCTAAAACTTTCTAGTGCTGTGGTGAACACTGTTTTCATATAACATTCTAAACTCTCAATCTCACTGCAGTAGAAGACTGCTTTTAGTAAACCTGATGAAGCCAATCTAACAGTCATGGAGTTTGAATTTTCTAATAAGGGAACATTTGGCAACTGTCTCCAATAAAACTTTCTAACACTGTGAAAGTAAGTTACAAGACAATCTACACTGTGCAGTAAAACCTTCTAAAACTTTCTAGTGCTGTGATGAGTTCGCTCAGTCATACAACTTCGATGATCAAACTTTATTTTCACAAACGTGCGTCGCGCTAAAACTAGTTGACTACACTTTGCTTTTGCAAACCATGATACACTTTCTGATGACACTCACGAATAAACTTCGATGATCACACTTTATTTTCACAAACATGTGTCGCAGTAAAACTAGTTGACTACACTTGGCTTTTGCAAACCATGATACACTTTCTGATGACACTCACGAATAAACTTCGATGATCACACTTTATTTTCACAAACATGTGTCGCAGTAAAACTAGTTGACTACACTAGCGCTTACATTTTATGACGTGTGTTTCATAAAACGTCATGATCAAACTTTCTAACTATACATCAACCTGTGTTGTAGTAAAACTTTTGTACAACATAATAAAGTTTCTGACTACACTGACAAGAACTTGTTCACTAGCGAAGAGAGAAGTCTGTGATGTGTTGCGTAATGCGCATGAATGTCCTCCCGTTTCATCCCTTCATCATTTCGTCTCCGTGATAGAGACAGTTCTTAAAAGAACTTATGGTTTATTCTCGCATGGTTGGCCAACTGTCGGGAGACAAGTGCAATGGAGATTTTATGAGGTAACCTGTGGCAGATAGCTAAATGTCGCCCTGGCGGTCAGAGTACAACGTTGAGACGAAAGGCACCCACTTGGAAACATGACACAGAGGGGTTTCACAAGGATTACCATTGCCTACGTCCGGTGCAATACTCATCGCTATGGACTTCACCGCTGTCTCGAAAGAACGCCTACCCATAGGAAGTATGACACCGAAAATCTCCGTGACTTGCACCGTCCATGACTTGATCGCCAGACATAAAAATCGGTGGAGTTATTTACAAGAGGAAACATCCCAAGTCGTTGCTTTGATCAGCTTGATAGCAAGCCGTAGAGAGGGATAGCAACTTCACAAGCGTTTTGCAATGGAGATGTTTAGAGGCCACCCATGACAAGATAGCTAAGACTCAACCGATTGGCGTTCAAAGTGCTACGTTGAGAACTGTGTCAAATGCCCAACATGAGTTGCCCCAGCGGTTTCGGTCTAAAATATGACACACTCTCTTGCCACACTTATCACTACGGCATCATCCGCCGTCCCGAAGGAACACCCTGTCAGTGGAATATTACAGCAAAACTCGCCGTGTCTTGCTCGCTTTCAGTGAAAAGCCGCTTATAACATGAGAAGACTGGCTCATACATCATTCAAAATGCTTTCATTGACTTCAGCAGGGTCGAAAACCCCAGAAAACCTCCAAAACTAGTGAATTTAAATTTTTTCAACTTTTTAGCACTACTTATAAAATGTTATAAGTAGTATGTCACTTACGGCAGGTCAATAGCGACCGAACCTTTTTTGAATCAAGTCAAACGGACTTGTAGAAGCAAAGTTAGAAGCCTTTAAAGTTTTGGAGTCTTTTATGGCCTGGAGACGAAGGCCATCTCCTGGCGAACCTCTAAGTCTGACGCCTTAGCTGAGTTCAGCAATGAAATTTTCTAAGTCGGTTTCTTACAGAAACCCGGAATTTGGAATGTCCGAAGCTATCATCGGAGCTCCGGAGTTCACCTACCCCAACCCAGTCGGGAGGAGATGATTTCCACAAGCAGAGTTTCCACTTATATAGTTTGTGGCGATCAGCTGATGACGTAATACCCATCATCCAAAAAATTAAACCCGTCTATCTCCGATTCTAGTGCTCCGATTGAGCTGGAAATTCACCAATTCAGTGTAGAATTTGACGCTGAATCCGAATCTGCTCTCCGTTTTCCCATCCGATGCTTCGTTTTGGCTCTACAGCCCACAGCCATTGTAAAAATTCTAACTCGTTTTTCGGAAAAATGTTGAAAAATTTTCAATGACGTCTCACCTCTAAACGAAGGCAGACAGGAAAAGCCGTGTTTTCCACTGAATTTTTCTCAATCTTAGCTTTCAAACGAGCTATTGCACGACTTTCTACGATCTCTAGCACCAAAGTTGGAAGATCGTTGCCGAGGGGGGGGGGGTTTAGCACTTTTCCTCTCCGATTGATTGGGAAGAAAATCCTAGACCCAAAATTGGCCAAAAATTCCGAATTTGCACTCCATTTTCCCATCCGAGGTCTCCTTCCTGACGAAAAACGACTTTTCTCATCCCAAAACATCCAAACCCCGCCTTTTCCAACTCTGACGTTTTCCTGCCATTTTCCTCCCTCAACCCAGGAAAATAGACCCAAACTGAGCTTTCAACTGCATTTTTCTCATTCTCAGCTTTCAAATGAGCTATCACACGACTTTCTACGATCTCTACCACCAAAGTTGGAAGTCTGACAGGGGGGAGACGTCCTCAAAACTTTTTCTCTCCGATGTCGCTGGAAGCATCCTACCTAACTCAAAATTGGCCAAAAATTCCGAATTTGCACTCCATTTTCCCATCCGAGGCCTCCTTCCTGACGAAAAACGACTTTTCTCATCCCAAAACATCCAACACCCGACTTTTCCAACTCTGACGTTTTCCTGCCATTTTCCTCCCTCAACCCAAGAAAATTAGACCAAACTGAGCTTTCCACTGCATTTGTCTCACTCTTAGCTTTCAAATGAGCTATCACACGACTTTCTACGATCTCTACCACCAAAGTTGGAAGATCGCTGCCGAGGGGGGACGTCCTCGAAATTTTTTCTCTCCGATGTCGCTGGAAGCATCATTCTTCACCCAAAATTGCACGTAGATTCCGAATGTAGCCTTCGTTTTCCCATCCGAGGTCTCCTTCATGCCGAAAAACGACTTTTAACACGATCAGTCCTATCATTAATAAACTTCAATTTAAGATTAGTATGGTTAGTCGGCCTTCGCCTATTTCTTTTACTCTTCTTTTTCCTATTATGAATACTCGAAAAGCCATTATTTATTAATTTCCTATCAAGTTTTTCAAGTGCTTTATTGCACTCAGTTTCACTACTGCATCGCTTTTTTCCGTACCTAATACTATTCTCAACATAATTACTTTTTACATGGTTCGGAGCGAAACTATCCCTGCGAAGTGAAATACCAGAGTGTATCTCCTTTTCGTACCACGTATATTTTAATACATTTTCCGTTAGTGAAATACTAATATCTAAAAAATTCAGGGTTTTATTTTTTGGTATTGCTATGGTAAATTCTATGTTATTATTTACATTATTGAACGCTGTCAAAATTGCTTCGAAATTAGTTGAAAGATCAAAGGGTCCCATAATAACATCATCGATGAAGTTTGTCAGCTGTAATTACGAAATTAAATACAATGAAAAACATCATTTGCAAATTAAGGGCTGCCCTATGGGAGCTCATTACAGTCCACCCTTTGCGGTGCTTTTTATGAATAGGATAGAAACGCTGGCTCTAAAGAAGCTTAAAGATGATCACAACATCATTCCTAACTTGTATGCTAGATACATCGATGATGTTATTATGTGCGGATCATTTAAAGAAAATTAAACAATACATCAAGATGAACAAGATAGTAAATAAAACTAATTCTTTCCTGAAAAATAATAATTTGACGTTAGTATCGTCTGATAAATCGAACCATATTGTTGTAACGGATAAAGATAACCTCATGGCTAGGACTGAGTCTCTGCTCAATGATACCAATACTTACAAGTTAAGAAATAAGTCAAAAAGCTCTTCTATCAAAAATCAAGCTAACTGTATGATTAGAAGTAAATGTAAAAATAACTGTAGAATCGACCACGAGAAGCTTTTGTCTTCGGGGAGTCACCCTGCTTATTTTCGTGTTCAAGTTAAGGACCACAGAGAGAAGGAAAACCAATATTTTCCGTTGAGACCTATTGCATCTGCAATAAATACACCGACAGAGAAAGTCGATTGGCTTTCAAGTGTGATCCTTCAACACATTCACACAATCAACACATTTCTTGAGAGATGGTCGGATTTGCAATGCCCTATCTCGCACAGCAGCATTTTCTAACCATCTCACAGCACAGAACTTCAAGAGGAACACTTCTGAATCAGTCAATTAAACACAAATGTGTAGTTGACGCTAAGTCAATCTATAATTCCCGACTATATACGGATCCCGATTTTTCCCGACCGCTGACACCTTGTTAATGATATCGCTACATTATCCGTAAATTTCAATTCCAAGATTTCATTTCTTTAGACATCCACAAGACATCGATTTGTTATCTCCGGGATTTTACGGACTAAAGCGGATACCCGTGCGACATCCGGAGAAGCACGGATGACATCCTCCTGCTGGGGCAGATACCCGTGCGACATCCGGAAATGCACGGATAACCTCCTCCTGCTGGGGCGGATACCTGTGCGACATCCGGAAATGCACGGATAACCTCCTCCTGCTGAGACGGACTCCCGTTGGACATCCGGAAATGAACGGATGACCTCCTCCTGCTGAGACGGATACCCGTGCGACATCCGGAAATGCACGGATAACCTCCTCCTGCTGGGGCGGATACCTGTGCGACATCCGGAAATGCACGGATAACCTCCTCCTGCTGAGACGGACTCCCGTTGGACATCCGGAAATGAACGGATGACCTCCTCCTGCTGAGACGGATACCCGTGCGACATCCGGAAATGCACGGATAACCTCCTCCTGCTGAGCCGGATACCCGTGCGACATCCGGAAATACACGGATAACCTCCTCCTGGGGCGGATACCCGTGCGACATCCGGAAATGCACGGATAACCTCCTCCTGGGGCGGATACCCGTGCGACATCCGGAAATGCACGGATGACCTCCTCATGGGATCAACTGTCAACGGAAAATTGAAATATTTCAAAAATTTGCATATTTGACATTTTCTGCTTGATTGATCGATATCTTCAACCACAATTCAAAGATCTTCAGGTTTCTTGAATTCAAGGTTAACATTGGACGTGCATGTCAAAACATAAATCAATAAGTCAATAAATGTTGATTTCCAAAACTTTTGGAAAACAATTGGAGAACATTCAATTGCAACACATTGAACACACTGACACACATTCATAGGAAAAGGTAGAAAAAGAGTGCGTGCGGTCAATAACAAAGAAGCAATTTTTATTAAAGAAGGAGAGATGAATGAACTTTTGATCCCTTTTTGGATGTTAATTAGTTTTTTCTTTGGAGATCAAGCGCATGTTGTTTGCTTTCTGAAGAAACTTAGCGATGGGTTTTATATTTTTTTGGAATCAGATTATTCATTACTTCATGAAATTCAGTTATGTCAGCGCAATAACATAACACTGGTGCTATTTCTTGTCGAATTTTCTTATACGCGGAACATTCGATCATAAAGTTTCTACTTTTGAATCATTACATGGCTCACAGAGACGCTCTTCATACTTCAGTCTATTATCATAACTCCCTGTAACGACATCTAATTTATGATTTTTTTGTTCTAAATTTCAGGATGTTGTTGAGAGTATATACAAAGGATGTGTGACTTATATGTACGTTATCCTGTCTAAATCAGTAAATAGAGAGTACACGAGGGTGTTTTCTGCGAATAGTAGCTTCACCGATGAGACTGAGATCTTGGCGAGACCGCAGGAAATAGGTGGGTGCAGGGCTAGTTCATATAAGCAGCATTACATTACAATTTTATCAACTTATATGCTTGATATACTTTTATATGAATGATGAAATAACATGAAAACTTCACAATAATAATAAGAAAATGTATAAATTTTCTTGAAAAATTATTCAACCTCATGAGAGACCTCGATCTGCTTGGCATTTAAGAAATCAAAATTTTCATCCTTCTAAACAATGATTGTCTTTTGTAATCATACAATTTGCACATTTTGACGTTAGTTTTATCATCTTCAGACAACATAATATCCATACACGAAGCTTCAAATAATGAAAATAGCCTCTGCCCAAACGAGATCTAGATTTATGCCGCCAAGCACTAAAGATATAAAATTTTCATCAAGTGCATTTTTATCATAAGATTAATGACTGCATTAATCACTTAGTTCAGCGTTTTCCACATTCATGTTATTAATTTCAGATAACGCTTTCCATGCACAAACTTTCTAATAGTATCTAGCCAGACACTAAAAGACAAAATTTTCATCATAAACCTATAAATGACTATTCTAATAACTTCAGCGCCTTCAATATTCATTTCATCAATTTCATGACATTTTGTCCGTACACAAAATTTCAAATCGTAGAAATAGCTTCTACCCAAGCTACACCATTTCCACTTTAATTACAGAACTCTGCAGTTATATTCAAGAATCCAGCAGATTTATTTCAGCATTTCAAGTTTGTATTTCAGATTGAAGCATTTATATTTTTGACAACAACATTTTAATTTCAGAGAATTTTTGTGCGTGTGTTTAAATCATTTATATTTGAGAATGCAACACTTATATTTCAGACTTTGTCATTTCTAATTCAGAAATAGACTTTATATTTCAGAAATGATCATTTATAATTCATTTTTAGTCATTTATATTTCAGAAATCCAGAAAAGACGATATATATTTAAGAAAGCGTCATTTATATATCAGATTCGCAGTTTATATTCCAGAAATAATCATTTATAATTCATTTTCAGTCATTTATATTTCAGAATTCCAGAAAAGACGATGTATATTTAAGAAAGTGTCATCTATACTTCAGATTTGCAGTTTATATTTCAGAACCGGTCATTTCAATTTGAGATATCTGCACTTATAATTCAGACGCTAGAAGTAATTCAGAATAGGTCATTTATATTTCAGAAATCCCCATTTCACGTTCAGAATTGGTCATTGCAATTCAGATGTCAAGTTTTAATTTCAGAAACGGTGAAATATATTTCAGAATGCATCAATTAAATTTGAGAATGTCGAATTTTTCAGAATTTGTTTCTTTAAATCAGAAGTGGCATTTTCAATAAAATAGAAGCTTCTATCACTTTGTGAGATATTCAATATTCTTTAATTTGATTTTGTAAGATAAAAGATGCGTTTTTTCATCCAGAGATTTGATATTTAACGCATTGACGCTGTTCGTAATAGGAGCAATGCATTCGCGGTGGAATAAATGCATGCATGGCAGGATTCGTAATAATGTTGCTTTTGACATTGGTCTCAAACAAATTGCACAATTATCGGACACTTGCATTGTCACCAACAGTAATTTTATCAATCATCTGTGTTGGCCAATTTATACCTTAGCCTCCTGCACACTATTCGGATCTTTGCAAGCACAAAAATATATTTCAGAATGCATCAGTTTAATTTAAGCATTTTCTGACAACTGAGAAGTGCTTAAATTAAACTGATGCATTCTGAAATATATTTCACCGTTTCTGAAATTAAAACTTGACATCTGAATTGCAAGTGACCAATTCTGAACGTGAGATGGGGATTTCTGAAATATAAATGACCTATTCTGAATTACTTCTAGCGTCTGAATTATAAGTGCAGATATCTCAAATTGAAATGACCGGTTCTGAAATATAAACTGCAAATCTGAAATATAGATGACACTTTCTTAAATATACATCGTCTTTTCTGGAATTCTGAAATATAAATGACTGAAAATGAATTATAAATGATTATTTCTGGAATATAAACTGCGAATCTGATATATAAATGACGCTTTCTTAAATATATATCGTCTTTTCTGGATTTCTGAAATATAAATGACTAAAAATGAATTATAAATGATCATTTCTGAAATATAAGTGTTGCATTCTCAAATATAAATGATTTAAACACACGCACAAAAATTCTCTGAAATTAAAATGTTGTTGTCAAAAATATAAATGCTTCAATCTGAAATACAAACTTGAAATGCTGAAATAAATCTGCTGGATTCTTGAATATAACTGCAGAGTTCTGTAATTAAAGTGGAAATGGTGTAGATTAGTACCTACCAAGTCAAGCACAAAAAATATAAAAAATAACCCTACATGTGACCATTCTAATCACTTCGTTTAATGCTTTCAACGATTGCTTCATTAACTTAATTTTCTTCGCCAGTTTTACGAATCTCTGCACTGCAGCTGTGCAGCTCCTAACAGTTAGTGCATGTATTCGAACTCCAATAGCACCGGAGTGGAGTTTCTCAACTCCAACACATATACACTAACTTCCATAATTGGAGCAATGAAGGCACAGCAAAGAGCAATAATTTAGATTTAACTACATGGCAACGTTTCGATAGTAAGGGAAGTATGCAACCAGTAGAAATCTGTAGCATTCATGATTGCAGACTCGGTTTCATCCAAGTCGAGTCGGATCTGTGGCCATCGAGTCCGAGTTCAGGTCCGCTATACAAATACTAATTTAAAGCAAAATTGTGGACGGTCACATGCACTAACAGTTTCGCAAGCTTATATCCTTATCATAAACCATCTTTCGGAAGAGTTCTTACGTCTACTGCACTCGCTTAACTGTGACAATGAATTTCACTACATCTTCTAAAATAACAACTCTTGATAACTTATTGCCTGACGTAAAGAGGGCTATTACTAAAACACACCGAGGGCCAAAATGAAAATTGCTAAAATACACCGAACCCCAAAATATCACATAATGAGGCATTTTCAGGTCAAATAAACGATAAAAATTGAAAGAGCGTGCTAAATAACCCTCCGAAGCACAGTGACATCAACATTAACAGCTGACTCCTAGGAGAAATATAATAATGAAAAAAAGTTGATTAAATAAATCCACCGATAGCCATAACTTTCAGATTATAGAGTATCTCGCCACAAAACTCGGCCCACACCTGCTCAGGATCATTATCAAGAGCGCTTCAGAACACAACAGCCAAAGGGCAACTCTGGACGGAGAACCAGGCCTCTCAGTAAAAGTACTTGGTCGGCCGGATTCATCACTCGAGGTCGTTCCACCTTCGGATCTACATATGAAAATGACAGTTACACCGAGGGCCAAAACTTTCTCAATACTGCATCAATCTCAACCAAACTCGGCTCACACCTTCTCGAATCATTATCAAGAGCGCTTCAGAACACAACAGCCAACGGGCAACTCTGGACGGAGATACACTCAGGTAATTATCACATGTTTTCACCAATTTTACAGAACATTTTTTTCGCAACATCACTTTACACGAGGGCCAAAACTTTGTCAATATTGACTCAATCTCAACCAAACTCGGCCCACACTGCTCAGGATCATTATCAAGAGCGCTTCAGAACACAACAGCCAAAGGGCAACTCTGGACGGAGAACCAGGCCTCCCAGTAAAAAGTACTTGGTCGGCAGGATTCAACACTCGAGGACGTTCCACCTTCGGATCTACATAAGAAAATGACAGATACACCGAGGGCCAAAACATTGTCAATACTGCATCAATATCAACCAAACTCGGCCCAACCTTCTCAGGATCATTATCAAGAGCGCTTCAGAACACAACAGCCAACGGGCTACTCTGGACGGAGATACACCTCAGGTAATTATCACATGTTTTCACCAATTTTACAGAACATTTTTTCGCAACATCACTTTACACCGAGGGCCAAAACTTTGTCAATATTGACTCAATCTCAACCAAACTCGGCCCACACCTGCTCAGGATCATTATCAAGAGCGTTTCAGAACACAACAGCCAAAGGGCAACTCTGGACGGAGAACCAGGCCTCCCAGTAAAAGTACTTGGTCGGCAGGATTCATCACTCGAGGTCGTTCCACCTTCGGATCTACATATGAAAATGACAGTTACACCGAGGGCCAAAACTTTGTCAATATTGACTCAATCTCAACCAAACTCGGCCCACACCTGCTCAGGATCATTATCAAGAGCGCTTCAGAACACAACAGCCAAAGGGCAACTCTGGACGGAGAACCAGGCCTCCCAGTAAAAGTACTTGGTCGGCCGGATTCATCACTCGAGGTCGTTCCACCTTCGGATCTACATATGAAAATGACAGTTACACCGAGGGCCAAAACTTTGTCAATACTGCATCAATCTCAACCAAACTCGGCCCACACCTGCTCAGGATCATTATCAAGAAGCGCTTCAGAACACAACAGCCAACGGGCAACTCTGGACGGAGATACACCTCAGGTAATTATCACATGTTTTCACCAAATTTACAGAACATTTTTTCGCAACATCACTTTACACGAGGGCCAAAACTTTGTCAATATTGACTCAATCTCAACCAAACTTGGCCCACACCTGCTCAGGATCATTATCAAGAGCGCTTCAGAACACAACAGCCAAAGGGCAACTCTGGACGGAGAACCAGGCCTCCCAGTAAAAGTACTTGGTCGGCCGGATTCATCACTCGAGGTCGTTCCACCTTCGGATCTACATATGAAAATGACAGTTACACCGAGGGCCAAAACTTTGTCAATACTGCATCAATCTCAACCAAACTCGGCCCACACCTTCTCAGGATCATTATCAAGAGCGCTTCAGAACACAACAGCCAACGGGCAACTCTGGACGGAGATACACCTCAGGTAATTATCACATGTTTTCACCAATTTTACAGAACATTTTTTCGCAACATCACTTTACACCGAGGGCCAAAACTTTGTCAATATTGACTCAATCTCAACCAAACTTGGCCCACACCTGCTCAGGATCATTATCAAGAGCGCTTCAGAACACAACAGCCAAAGGGCAACTCTGGACGGAGAACCAGGCCTCCCAGTAAAAGTACTTGGTCGGCCGGATTCATCACTCGAGGTCGTTCCACCTTCGGATCTACATATGAAAATGACAGTTACACCGAGGGCCAAAACTTTGTCAATACTGCATCAATCTCAACCAAACTCGGCCCACACCTTCTCAGGATCATTATCAAGAGCGCTTCAGAACACAACAGCCAACGGGCAACTCTGGACGGAGATACACCTCAGGTAATTATCACATGTTTTCACCAATTTTACAGAACATTTTTTCGCAACATCACTTTACACCGAGGGCCAAAACTTTGTCAATATTGACTCAATCTCAACCAAACTTGGCCCACACCTGCTCAGGATCATTATCAAGAGCGCTTCAGAACACAACAGCCAAAGGGCAACTCTGGACGGAGAACCAGGCCTCCCAGTAAAAGTACTTGGTCGGCCGGATTCATCACTCGAGGTCGTTCCACCTTCGGATCTACATATGAAAATGACAGTTACACCGAGGGCCAAAACTTTGCATCAATCTCAACCAAACTCGGCCCACACCTTCTCAGGATCATTGTGTTGGTGGTGATTACACCTTTACGAAAAATATGTCTATTTGTTTTAGTTGTCTACTTTGCATTATTTTTTTCGGAATTTAATGCATGCATTCCAACGCGTTGATGGTGCCTCAGAAAATATTTCGAAATTTTATCTGGAAGCCGTAAACATATGTAATAAATGGATATATTTCAAGCTGCCCATCTTGTAGTCGGTTCAGTTATTAATCACATTACTCTATTATTAACATTTCTCCTCGTATCCCTTGGGAATCGCTCGGCTGACCGGATCCCCCCTCGTGACTACCTGTCTTTCCTTCAATGCATTGTTAATGAGTGCTGCCCACGCCTCCTATGTTAAGTGTGACGATGTGACGTTAATTCCTTCAGTTTGTCTCGTGCAGTCCAGTGGAAGGATCCGACTAAGAGTGTTCTCCTATCACCGAAGCTCTCAAGATGACTATGTCATGTATCAGTCTCTTTCTCTTGCTTAGTAGTCAACATCCTTGTGGGAACGCATCTTGCTAATATCAACAGATTATCTGGCGAGGTAGCGGTTTTGTGGATAATTTTTTTAAAGGTTCATTTTCGTGTAAAAATATCTCCGCATGTGAAAATGGTCATCATCGAAAAACATGTGTAAAATTAAAAAACGACAGGTGGCGAAAAAGTTGCTATAATTAGTTGGTAGATATTTGTTTACTAATGCGAGCTGATTTTTCGCCAACCGACGAAATCGTGGATATTGTAGCAACTAATTAGTGGTAAGTAGTAATGTTCGTATATTACCTTCACATGAAAATATATTGTATACTCAGTGTGATCTGATAAAAAGGGATCTTTTTTTAAATTCACGAAGGCTTAATCTAAAAAGTGTTTATCTTCCTTAAATGTCGCAGTAAATACTACGAGTCGTAATATTATTCAAATATTTGTTATTGTTGTAAATTATTGAATGTCAAGAGATATTATGAAATTGATATATGCGGATTCACTGTATTCTCATCATTATCAGTGAATGATAGTCTGCACTTATTTCTTAGATAGATTAGCCATATGTGGGTGATGGTGAGCAGGTGAGGGAGAAAATAGAGCCTCGTCTGTAGAGGCGGATTACTAAAGAAAATAAGAGAAAGTCAAAAGTAAAAGGTGACATACAGAGCGCGAATTCGCGAATTGTCGCCGGCGAACTTCGCCAGCGAATATCCCGCAAATATTACTGAACTGTAGCATGATATTCTGCAGCTGACATCCGCCAGTTTTTCGCAAGATTCGTTCCCACAGGGATGTGGCTTCTGACGTCTCGCTGATTTAATGTTCTGTTTCTTACGTGATTCATTTTAGCTTTTGTGTCATCAATTCTTACTTTGTGACAAAGAATTTGTTGTTGCCCGTCAAGAATTTGAATAAATTGGATAAGATGAATGTGTCGTTCTGATATCTTCTACGCCGCTATGATTTGGGTTACTGTGCCATGTGTATTGTAGAAATTTGAAACTTCAGTGTCGCACTTGTCGTAAACTTCATATGCGTCATCTTGCACTTATTTGCAGAAGCAGTGGTGGTGATTAAGTTTAAGAAATGACCTGTCGTGACGCTACTATGTACGACTGTATTTTCAGAGACACGGTGGTAAAATAATAACTGATGCTGGTACTTCATCTTCATAATGTGGGCCTAACTTCTATTTGTCAAACCAATAACAATTGAGAAATCCATTGATTCATTAAATACTACGAGGGAGCTCGTTCAGTAGGTGCGCTATACTTACGCATTGAAGCTACAGCTCGCCAAAGTCAATGGATAATAGTATTTTGCCTCTGAAGTGGGGCAAGATTTAAAAGGTTCTGCTTTTTTGTTCAATGTTTGCCCATTTAGTAGATCTAATTCATCCATTTCTTTCACCCAGGCTAAATGGAACTGACTGGCTGCCTGCATCCAAAGATCTATAGATAAAGCATGTATTAATATTGAATTGTTCACTGAAGCGCTTTTTCATTTCCTATCTGAATCTGACACCAAATGAAACTTCATTTCTGATCTGAGTATAGCATCACCCATGGAGTAAATATAGGTAGTGATGAAAATTTTCCGGAAAATTTTGAATCAAAATTTTCCATGGAAAATTATGGAAAAAATTGGAAAATTTTGGAAAATATTGGAAAATTATGGAAAATTTTGAAAGTTTTGATTTTTGTGATGCGTCCTATAATTGGGGCGCTTCCGCAGCCGAGGCAGGTACACACCAATAGAATGGGTCTAAAACTCTTGATTTCATTATTATTTCGATTAAAGCGATCGTAGCACTGCGAGTTCCGTCCGCGGATTTTTGAACATTCCTTTGCCACCAGTGGCTTGTGCTAATTTGCTAGCATTTTTGATTATCACACAGACACCGTTTGGGATAACGTGAATCTTGCTTTAGAATAGAGGCATATTTTCATGCAATGTGAAAGATCTGGAGCAAAAATAATTTTGGTGTTTGCTCGTTAGCTTGAAAGTTAAGCTTTATTGTGCAGCCTTGATCATAGTGATACAAATTCTCCATATGTTGATGAATATGCGAAGAATAAGCGCACAGTCCACGCAGCATTATACATGAGCGACCATATTGGAAGACTGTAAACTCGTGAGATATTTGGAAACTAAAGATATCTGTGATGAGTAGAAGAATATCTATGACAGTTTCTAAGTTCTGGCATATTGTCCGATCTTTGTTGAGGACAAACTGCATGCACATCTTCCATTTCTACCTCATGGTTCAGATCTATGTCCAAATCGATTTCAGATCTACCCAAATGAATTTCAGACATTTCCAGATGAATTGGAGATTCTCCAGTTGAATTTAAGATTGTTTCAAAGTTGGGTTTCTGATAGATATCTGAAATTCAATTAGAGAAATCTGAAATCCATCTAATATCTGAAATTCATTTGGGATGATCTGAAATAGACATGGAAAGGGTGCAGTTGGTTCCAAAAGGTAACATGCAGGAATGATAGAGAAGTTTTCGGTCTTTGCATATTGCATAGTCTTTTCAAACGACTACAACAGGTCTCCAAAACAAAGGAAAAAATGTCAATCACCAAAAAATAAATTTCAAAATTTTCCACTGGAAAATTTTCCGGAAAATTTTGAAAAAATTGGAAAATTTTCTGGATGGAAAATTTTCGGGAAAATTTTCCATTTGCATCACTAAATATAGGTAGCGAGTGTCTGCATGCATGCAGTGAAGAGATTCAGTTTTCTTGCGGAGATTTCGTTCATGAGGTCCCAAAAATTGTTTGAACAGTTATTAAAAAGCTAAATTTTTGTTATTGAATATGTTATTACCGACATGACCAATTTAAAAGTCGTATGAAACATAGAGTAGGAATATATAGGTATATATATAGAGAGTGTCGACTCAAAAAAGTAGCCTATCTGTATACAGTGAAGATTTTTATATCAAAAGATACAGTTTTTTGCAAAGATTACGTTCCTGTGGTCCAAAAAATTATTTTAGCACTTTTGAAAAAGTCAAAATTTGCCAATTTATATAGGCCTACTACCGAGATGACTCTCCTAAATAAGTAGTATGAAACAAATTGGATATCAAAAGGAATGAATGTTTGCTAAATCAACCCAACAGGCGGATATCAAGCTGATTTTCAAGGGAATCCTCATGATCCGTATTCTAGTGGAAGTCTTCATGAAAAAGTCGAGATATTATTCGTGCTTTCTTGGCTGAAACTTCAAGTTTTTAGTTCCATTTTCACCAGCATGATTTTATGATTCATTGAATTCATGTTTTCATTTCATGAATCTGAATTGATGTGGACCCATTTAAATCTTTCTAAGTTAGTTGGAATTATAGGTCTTTGATTGTGTTATATTGCTCCACCAGTGGCAGACTGCTTATAAATGATCACGCTGAAGAAGATCCTTTTGAGGTTGGGCATGAAAGCAATAGCAGATCATCGAGCCACCCAATTTAATAAATATTAACTCTCGAGGGCTGTCATAATAGAATAGAAAATATGTTTATTCTCCATAGACAACAAGCAGGGGATGCACATTCGAATTGGCATGCAAGGGTAGTACAATAGTGTGGAGATACAACAATAATGGAGAAAGGGATCAGAGGACCCACAAGAAGGGGTATATGACTGGCCCGCACATAACTATATACATTTTTGTTCAAAAACCAGAAAGAAATTGTTCAAACACTAGAGAGTATGCGTGGTGCTGCGTAGCTACTCATAAAACTGAGAGAATTTGTTCTGCGAACGCATCTGATGCTTAGTTTTGGATAACATTTAGAGCTGAGAGTTTTTATCTATCGTGAGTAAGGGAGGTCAGGTTTCTAAAATGAGTCCATATTTTTTATTAGATACGACTTTATATTCTTTTTTGAATTCACTAATTGATTTTCAGCTTTTTATTTCATTGGCGAGCAAATTCCAAGTACAGTGAACTCTCGTTTTAAGAATCACTCGTTATAAGAATAAACTCGTTATTAGAATCAAATCCATTTTCCCGAAACATTTCTATACAGCGTTATAAGTTTTCCGCTCGTCATAGGAATAATTATCATGTCACTTTCGTTATAAGAATCAATGGATAAATAGTCATTCAACAATTTAGCATGAAATACTATGTATTTTGCACTCGTTATAAGAATAAATAAGGACACACTTCCGTTATAAGAATCAGTGAATGACACTTAAACTGTTATTGGCCGAAATACTCACCAATGGCGTAATCCTACTTTTTATTGATTATATTTGCCAATGAACGTCAGATAAAAGCGTCATGATATCACGATTAACCTTGAGACGATGAAATTCTCGCCATTTGCGTTATTTTACTATACCCTTCGATTAGAATTGACAATGTGCGTCATCAGAACTCATGACACGAGGTGGAGATGACTGCATCTCATCCCGGCCCTTGGGAAGATCGAAAAAGAAATCCTGAAACGAACCAATGAGAGCCTTCACCCAAACAAGATATCAGACTTTTTAGACGAAGTTGAAGCTGAACTGAAAAAGAATGTTTCTTTTGTCTTCTTGTTTTCTTTAAGTATGCAAGTGTAATTAGGGTAATGGGAACCACAACGAGACATCTTATTCAATAGTTACGTAAGCATTTATCTATACCGATTATTAATAAGGATGTATATGGATAAGGATGCTGTATAAGGATAAATGTATAAATAACATAAGGATAAGGATAAATGTATAAGGATTCTGTAACTCTCGTTATAAGAATAATCTCGTATACAAGAATCAAAACATAATTTCCCAATGTGATTCTTATATCGAGAGTCCACTGTAAATGGTATTTGAAAAGTGCTCATTTTTTTGTTCTAATGATTTCTTACAAAACGGCAATTTGAAGCTATCGGATCGTAGTCGATAATTCTACATAGTTTTGATAGATCGATGGCAACGTGTTCTTTGTGTACTTAATTTTGTATTCTAGCACTAAAAGCTCATATTGATACATACTCGCAATATTCATATATTGCTCCCTCTCATAGAAATGAAGTTCAAGTGACAATCTGCAAAATAATGCGGACAGTGACAATAACACGGACAATCTGTAAAATAATACGGACAGTGACAATAACACGGACAATCTGTAAAATAACATCACTTCCTTCTGCATTATACTATCATGATCAGTCAATCGCGTTGTAATTTCTTCAAAACTGCTAAATGTACCTCACATTGGGAAACAATTCCGACTGCATCCCCATCGAGTTCATTTAATAAAATCAAAAGTGTATACACATTGGGGATTTAATAAGTGCTGAGTTACCACTCTACCTAAATATACTTACTCTATGTCATAATGATAAGAGCAAGGTTTGATTAATTTGATTCCTCTAAAGATGTGGCAATCGGCTCATAGACGAATGCCTGAAAATGCCATTGACCACCATTTACAAACAGCTGCTGTCCTTTCCAGTCTTAGCAACTGAAAGAAAGTGAAAAGTGGGATTTCTGTGGTTAATTCAATGATGTAGAAAAAAATTGCTTCCTCTCTCTCTCCCCAACAGAAGAACACTCATAAAATCCATCATGCAGCATTCCAGGCCCCAATTTATCTCACAGCTGAAGGACTGGCATCTGAGGTAGGTTTGATTGGTTTCACACCTCCCCTTCAAATGATTCAATTAAATTACCATAGAGAGTGATTCATTGACAGCGCTAGCAATCAGGCATGCGTTTTACATTGACATGTGCTTCTAGAACTGAAAAGATATAAAACAAACAATTGCTGCAAATGAAAATAAAAGTGATCTGCAGCAGATAGCTCGCAATGGATTATACAAGAAGGAATTTAATTTCAAAAGAGAACACTGGAACTTCGGTTGAAATATGACCAAGAACATGATGAGCTAGATGGAAATGGTATCTGCTTACCTGAGGATCATTATCAAACGGTGAAACGACCTGAATCACATGATTTACATGTTTTAATACACCTCCATGACCTGCGCGGGACACTCTGAAATGTAGTTCGTTCGAACACGTTTACAGCTTCCAGATAAAATTTCGAAATATTTTCTGAGGCACCATCAACGCGTTGGAATGCATGCATTAAATTCCGAAAAAAATAATGCAAAGTAGACAACTAAAACAAATAGACATATTTTTCGTAAAGGTGTAATCACCACCAACACAATGATCCTGAGAAGGTGTGGGCCGAGTTTGGTTGAGATTGATGCAGTATTGACAAAGTTTTGGCCCTCGGTGTAACTGTCATTTTCATATGTAGATCCGAAGGTGGAACGACCTCGAGTGATGAATCCGGCCGACCAAGTACTTTTACTGGGAGGCCTGGTTCTCCGTCATGAGTTGCCCTTTGGCTGTTGTGTTCTGGAGCGGTATTGATAATGATTGAGCAGGTGTGGGCCAAGTTTGGTTGAGATTGAGTCAATATTGACAAAGTTTTGGCCCTCGGTGTAAAGTGATGTTGCGAAAAAAATGTTCTGTAAAATTGGTGAAAACATGTGATAATTACCTCAGGTGTATCTCCGTCCAGAGTTGCCCGTTGTCTGTTGTGTTCTGAAGCGCTCTTGATAATGATCCTGAGAAGGTGTGGGCCGAGTTTGGTTGAGATTGATGCAGTATTGACAAAGTTTTGGCCCTCGGTGTAACTGTCATTTTCATATGTAGATCCGAAGGTGGAACGACCTCGAGTGATGAATCCAGCCGACCAAGTACTTTTACTGGGAGGCCTGGTTCTCCGTCTAGAGTTGCCCGTTGGCTGTTGTGTTTTGAAGAGCTCTTGATAGCGATCCTGAGCAGGTGTGGGCCAAGTTTGGTTGAGATTGAGGCAATATTGACAAAGTTTTGGCCCTCGGTGTAAAGTGATGTTGCGAAAAAAATGTTCTGTAAAATTGGTGAAAACATGTGATAATTACCTGAGGTGTATCTCCGACCAGAGTTGCCCGTTGGCTGTTGTGTTCTGAAGCGCTCTTGATAATGATCCTGAGAAGGTGTGGGCCGAGTTTGGTTGAGATTGATGCAGTATTGACAAAGTTTTGGCCCTCGGTGTAACTGTCATTTTCATATGTAGATCCGAAGGTGGAACGACCTCGAGTGATGAATCCGGCCGACCAAGTACTTTTACTGGGAGGCCTGGTTCTCCGTCCAGAGTTGCCCTTTGGCTGTTGTGTTCTGAAGCGCTCTTGATAATGATCCTGAGAAGGTGTGGGCCGAGTTTGGTTGAGATTGATGCAGTATTGACAAAGTTTTGGCCCTCGGTGTAACTCTCATTTTCATATGTAGATCCGAAGGTGGAACGACCTCGAGTGATGAATCCAGCCGACCAAGTACTTTTACTGGGAGGCCTGGTTCTCCGTCTAGAGTTGCCCGTTGGCTGTTGTGTTCTGGAGCGCTCTTGATAATGATCCTGAGCAGGTGTGGGCCAAGTTTGGTTGAGATTGAGGCAATATTGACAAAGTTTTGGCCCTCGGTGTAAAGTGATGTTGCGAAAAAAATGTTCTGTAAAATTGGTGAAAACATGTGATAATTACCTGAGGTGTATCTCCGTCCAGAGTTGCCCGTTGGCTGTTGTGTTCTGAAGCGCTCTTGATAATGATCCTGAGAAGGTGTGGGCCGAGTTTGGTTGAGATTGATGCAGTATTGACAAATTTTTGGCCTCGGTGTAACTGTCATTTTCATATGTAGATCCGAAGGTGGAACGACCTCGAGTGATGAATCCGGCCGACCAAGTACTTTTACTGGGAGGCCTGGTTTCTCCGTCCAGAGTTGCCCTTTGGCTGTTGTGTTCTGGAGCGCTCTTGATAATGATCCTGAGCAGGTGTGGGCCAAGTTTGGTTGAGATTGAGTCAATATTGACAAAGTTTTGGCCCTCGGTGTAAAGTGATGTTGCGAAAAAAATGTTCTGTAAAATTGGTGAAAACATGTGATAATTACCTCAGGTGTATCTCCGTCCAGAGTTGCCCGTTGGCTGTTGTGTTCTGAAGCGCTCTTGATAATGATCCTGAGAAGGTGTGGGCCGAGTTTGGTTGAGATTGATGCAGTATTGACAAAGTTTTGGCCCTCGGTGTAACTGTCATTTTCATATGTAGATCCGAAGGTGGAACGACCTCGAGTGATGAATCCGGCCGACCAAGTACTTTTACTGGGAGGCCTGGTTCTCCGTCCAGAGTTGCCCTTTGGCTGTTGTGTTCTGGAGCGCTCTTGATAATGATCCTGAGCAGGTGTGGGCAGAGTTTTGTGGCGAGATACTCTATAATCTGAAAGTTATGGCTATCGGTGGATTTATTTAATCAACTTTTTTTCATTATTATATTTCTCCTAGGAGTCAGCTGTTAATGTTGATGTCACTGTGCTTCGGAGGGTTATTTAGCACGCTCTTTCAATTTATATCGTTTATTTTACCTGAAAATGCCTCATTATGTGATATTTTGGGGTTCAGTGTATTTTAGCAATTTTCATTTTGGCCCTCGGTGTGTTTTAGTAATAGCCGTAAAGAGGCAAAATTCGAACCGTGAATCTAGTCAATGGCGAAAGATTGCTTTATCCATCAGAATGTCACCTAATCTGACCACTTGACAGTGCTCAGACATCAGTAATTGATACCCATTCAAGTTACATTGTATTTGCGGACCCGGAGTCTCTAATATATATTTTTTTACAGAATTTTCACCCCTATTACAGCTATGAGCCATGAACGAAGCTTGGGGTTACTCACTGAAAAAGTAATAAATTGTATTTTTTTGAATAAATAAAAAAAGTAGATCTAATCTGATTAAGTTGTCCCTATTAGAAACCTGCTTACATGCGTCTTGAACTATTGTGCGGTATTGAAAGATTCTTGACTGACCTATAAACAAAGACTAAGCAAAGATGAATATCACTTTTTAGCAATTAATAAAATTCCAAAATTTTCGAAGAATTAATTTTCGCGCCCTCGAGTTGGTGGCAGATAGATGCAAACCAAAGACAATGGATAATATAAAGACTGTAAACTCCGCGAAAATTTGGAAACTACTTCTCAAAATGTATACTACTCGTTGAGGACAAGATAGCAGTAGTATGCAATAAGTCTATAACTTGTTGCAGTCTAGAAGTCGAAGGTACCTCAACCGCAAGCGAATTTATGATGAAACATGGAGACTGGTGGAAGAAAGTATTATAGAGCAATTGAAGGAAACAATCATTGCAAATTGTCCATAAAGTCGCCACATTATCATGACTCACCCCTCAAATTTTTTATTCGCAAAAATTTTATTTATTCACAAAATACAGATTCAATACTAATTTGTTGAAAGACGTAATTTAATTGCTTGTTTGTCTCTATACTTATGATATCACTGAAGCAGCAACAGAAATCTAGTGCGCGGAATTGAAGCATGATTTTTGTTGAGCTATGGTAATAATGCTCGAATCTAGACTTACAGTTCTGCTTCGAATAGTAGATGCCTTCGTGCTATCTGTTCCCTTTTCTTTAACAATTAGTGATCGATTAATAACTATTGGTATGCTGGTGGGATTTGCTTAAAAACTGACAGATTACAAGCGAAGCAGCAAATCAATGCTAGCTTTGGCATCTGCCGATACATAACCTAACATAGTAGATCCACTCTGTGCAAGAAAACAAGCATTAATTATGAGGAAACATAGCTTTTATTTTGTAATAGCATCTTGATTGGAGTCACAAACGATATCTTCCTAGCAGCATGCTGCTGTCATGACTTCTTTTTATCACATCAGTACATACTCTCTCTCTCTCCGCTTGGTTTTTCGGCAGACTAAAATTGAGAGCAACATTTGCTTTTGTGTGCAGCAAAACATAATTCACAAAAACATCTAATTCCATCCACGCAGTCAAGACATTGACGAATGTGTTTATGTTTCATTTATAACAATTGAACTTACTTTGAATTTTTGGAAGAAATCAATTCACCAAGACAGCATTATCAAAAACTGTCCATTACCTTTGGGTGTTGTTGTCCTTGTTGAAGCCAGTTGATCAATGTCAAGAGCCAATACTGAAAATGGAAGTCTGATGCTAATAATCTATCAGAATTCCATCCACTCAGTCGAGGCAGTGACGAATGTGGGCTTGGTCGGTCATGTTACAACACCATTTGTTAGATGGCAAATCTGAAAGATATTCGACATCAATGAATTGTAAATATAATGAAGGTCGCAACAATGAGAATATATTCACAGCCGTTGGTCATGAAGTGTATAGTTATAGTATAATATCAATAGTGCTTTGGCTCTACTAAGACACACTAGATTCATTTTTTCACGCACATCTGTAAGTCGATAATTAAGGACGCTAGCACTGAGAAGTAAATAGTGGAAGCTGGCCGTTCCTACTAAATGCCGAATTTAAAGAGAATCAATATTCTAACTGCTAAAAATCTAACTGTATCGTGCAATCAGGACAATTGAGTTCAATTTTATGACGTCACAATCAGTCTACGAGAATATATTTTGCCAAAATAATTGCTCGAGCAGCAATTTCTGTTTCTCAGATGAATATTCAGAAATTCCCTCTGGTTATGACTTCACTAATGAGTGGTTATTCCAATATCCATAATAGAAATTGCTTTGCCACTTTTCCACTAACAACTCCCGGCGGTTCAATATAAAGATGTATTTAGCCTCTTGAGGACAGATTAGCTCACCTCGTCCTATTTTTAAATGCCAAATCTGCCCAGGTGGCGTACCTCGTCCTCGGCACTTATAGGCTGATTCTCTCATGTGCTCAACTCGGCAGTTGAATAACAAGGACAATCTCGTCCTCCATCCTTAACAGGTTAAATATTAGCAGCAATTATGAATTCAGTATCAATATAAATACAGCATAATTCAATATGAAATCAGCAAAATCCAACAGATAAATCTTACAAAATCAATAAAAATTTATTTCTAAATTACATTTTATTAATTAACAGGATCAATTACAATTTGATTTGTTTCTGCTCTTATCGACGAAATCATAAAAACACTTCTGTAATTAAGTAATTGTGCTATAAATTGTACGTGCAGTATAATATTCTTGGAGGTAATTTTCTAAGCTTCATCTACTGTGTGATTACAAAGGCTATTATAGAAAATATCCGAAGAAAATGTTTGATATCAAGTGTTGAAGAAATGTTCAAAACCAGTGTAAGAATCACGTTAATCAGATAGACTCCTAGAGCATGAATGAAAAATGAAATTTGTAGCGCTAAATTTGAAACCCGTTTAGGACTGTTGAGACTACCTATGCAATACCATAGAAAACTACTGTATATTCTCTTATTTTCTTAGTGGAAGTATTCCACTACATGCTATCTAGTCACCATCATTAAGTATTTCAATCTGATTATGACATTAAATATAGTTTTATGGATAATAGAACGGTTGTTTGTTCAAGGCAACGATATTATCAAACCAAGCGATGTCTAATGAAATTCAGTGCAATTAGCTTCTTTGTTGAACAAAGTTTGGGGGAAGAGCACGGGCATAGACACATCAGTTGTCACTCAAAAAACTTAATAGAGCAAAGAAGTGAAAATAAAAAAATTAGATTAGTGATTAAACTGATCTAGGGAAAGATAAATAACTATACAAAAAAGACGACTAAAAGCAGAAATAAACAAAAGACAGAATGGAAATATATATGGAAAAGTGAAGAAATAGTGAAGATATTGGGAGAGAAAAAAAGAAGCAATGCTGTAACTACAGGTTTCTGCATAATAAAAATCGAGTGAAAATTAAGTGACTACGTCATGCTTTTAACTGAAGTTATAATTAGTTACAAAGCAACATATTGAACGATTACCTCCTGATAACATGTTACATGCACTGACTGAGGGCAACACAAAAAAAACGACTTGTAAAAACTATGAAATCTGCGACGTAGTAACTTTAAATAAAAGTTAATTAACTGTGCACTTTAAAAAATATTACCATGTGTGGCAGTCAATATAAGCAGTTAATACCCTCATCCGCAAGTCATTTCCATGTAGCAATAATTAAGGTGTGTACTACTTATACACATTGAAATGATCTATAGAAAACGGCAACATCCCATTTTCAAGTGGAAGGTGCTAGGTAAGATAATAAAGGAATAAATTCAATATTACTTCATTTGGGTTTACGACTTTTGGGTTGCCTTAGTAATGATAAACTGGGATGAAATAAAATGAATTTTTTTAATAAAATTTAAAAGATTGTATATGTATCAAACATATTTAAATAATGAAATTTTGAAACATATTTAAATAAAAAAATGTTTTGCAGTCTTCAAAAACAAACTTGAAGCTGCGGAATTTTTCGACTATTTGAATTCTTTGCATGAAAGTATTCAATTTACCATAGAAAATGAACAAGAAAACCAAATCAAATTTCTCGCCGTTATTGTTCACAAAAATGCAGATAAATTTGAGACTGAATGGACTTTGAAAGACACCAACACCGGTATTTATGTTCGTAACGAATCGTTTGCTCCTTTCAAGCACAAAACTGCTGCTATTTGCTCCTTCATTTATCGTGCTAAACGCCTCTCTAGCAAAGATATTTATTTTGAGAGTGCTTGTAATAAAATCGCATCTATTGTTTATTAACAATGGTTTTCATACTAAAGTCATCGAGAAAATTAGAGACAAAATTTTGAATTCCGGACCTAGTAATGGTCAAAATGATGATGATTTGGACCGTGATCGCATTTATTGGCAATTACCGTACATCAAAGAAAAAGAAAAGCAATCTCTCAAAACTTTTCACTCGATCAATCGCATCTTGCCCGACACTTGCAAATTAGCTGTCGCCTTCGATACTTTCAAAACGAGCAAACTGTTTCCGAACAAAGATGCCTATGAGTTTCGCCTCTAATATTGTATACAAATTCAAATGTTGGCAATGTGACAATTGCTATATTGGCGAGACTCGTAGACACCTTATCACCAGAATTCGTGAACACATAGAAAGTAGACTAATATACTAGACTACTATACTTGGTATAGCTAAAGATACTGAGATGACCAAACACGTTCATAAAAATAGCTATGACAATTTCCAGATAGTTTTTCGCACAAAGTACACGCGCACTGCTGAAAGTCTGATCATGAAACAAATCAATAGTTCAACCTTGATGAACGAACACGAGTCTTCGGTTCCAATTTTATTGTTTTAGCATTTGATTGAATTCCGCAGTTTTAGACGGAATTGTAAATGCAAATCAGTTTCTATTGTATTGTTTTTAGCATGTACTCAATTTCTGTGGCTTTAGACGCAATTGCCAAGAGTTCTTTTAGATTTGACAAGTTCTCAATTGATGTATTTAATGGTTTTATCTGCATTGTAACTTTGTCCTGAAGATATGTCCAATAATGACATGAAATCGATCGACCAACACTTGTCGTTTTTCTTTTAAAATACTTAAATAAATATGAAATTTTTATAAAAAATTGACAGTTTTCTTTTCGCATGCAGACATAAAGTGTAACAATAAGCAGATCTGATTATCGTTCACAATATTCATTGTCGCATTAAAACCTGGTTTGTTATTTTCAAATCGAAATGCAAATCCTATGACTTCTGTAACGTCTGGTAGCAGACCGATATTGCATAATAATCGCTTCAAAAATTCGTAACAGTAAATACTAGTGCGCTTGTATGCATAACGCTCTCTTTCTTTCTCTCGACTGCCTGAACATAGTTTTATTTGTTGATATCAGTGAAAGTAAACAATTTTTGGCATGCTGCACAAAGATGCGCAAAGAAATCATTCTTGTTTATGACAAAAATGAGATAAATTCAATCATAGTAACGTGACATTCGACAGGTAAAATCAATACGGTATGTGAAAGCCAAGAAAAAATATTAAGTTACCAAAGGACTTCATTGGGTTTCATTGGTTTTCACATACCGTAGTGAATGATTTTGCTTGTCTAATGCAATGTGACCAGATTATTTTTATCCAAAAAACGGGACAAAATCGATAGGCCTTTACAGATAATGATAGTTGCTGACACAAACAGCGAATTTTAATATATGCTGTTGGGTAATATCGTCAAACCCATGCTGTGACAATCATTGAATCTTCATCCTTACGCGTTATGTAAACTGACTTTTGGTTTTCAAATACCTCTTATATGTGTTAGATTTAACGTTTCATCTATTTTTCGTTATCCTAACTAATTCATAGCAGAAGACTGAGAAAGTGGCGAAACATAGTGCACAACCTTCACTTCGATGATGTGACTTAATAATGAACTCCGTATGTGATACTGGTGTTTGTTTTTCGTATCTATAGTGTATGGCAATTTATTGAATGCTTTTTCCATTTCCACTAGTTTTTAGTATATTTCTTCAATCGGTGTTCAGTCATCGATTTTTCAACTCGTTATGTTCAGGACTCATTACCTCCTCATTATGAACAATGACGGATTCTTAATATATTTTCATCCATAAAGGATGTATAAATAAATGTGTATATCTGCAATTGTTTTTCCATAACTTATTATGTAATAATCAATTTCATGATATTTGGTTAATGTTGATCTCTGAAATGTATAATAAAGCTTTTTTTGGTTTATGTAGTATTTTGTTTTATTTGTATATTTTGCTTTCTACGACTGAGAGAATTCGATTCTATTTCGTCGTTGCATGAAGATGTCAGCTATATAAATATTTGAAACAATTCAGTAATTTTGTCACCAAATGTGAATTGTTCATGTATTTAAAATACTATGACTATATGAACTAAAATACTATATGTTCATGGAATCGTGAATTTTCCTCTTTATATCAGAGGTGTTGTCGTGCCTTGTCATTGGTTAAACGCTTGTCAGTCAATGACAATGACAGCTGCATTATATGGCAAGCTTACATTTCATTTGTATACTCGAGAATTTCATTTCGTTGGCCTGTAATTTGTGACATCCCTACGAAATTGCTTACGAAACTCGATCGTTTGGAGCGCATCGTCAAGCGTTGGGGATTCATCACCATTAAGCTTCCACTGAAAGTCAGACTTGATCGAGTCTGTGTCAAATAGATTCGAGAAGTTGCTAATCACGCACGCTGTCATCCTCTCACATCTTTTTTTATTGTTCGTGCGCCAAATAGGCATGCAAGACACTCTCGCAAATTGTTGATGCCGTTTTGTAAACCTGCGTTCTACAAGTCATTTGTCAGATTTTCTTCCGAAACGTGATTTCTTCTGTACACATCTCACCAAAAACCGCTATTTTGTATTTTGGTTTATCAATAAAGCATTATTATTATAGTAAGAAAATACACTATTTAATGTTTAATCACTTCTGTGTTCACATTTCTGCCTCCCTCAGTAGCATTGTTTCCATATGGTTTTCTTGTACACGTTAAGAAACTAATGTTGTATCGAAACTCTTTATTTACAGTTGAAATGGCAATAAAATCAGAAATGCTGTTTATTTGCGTATTTTCTGTTTGAATGTATGTCATGCAACATTTGCTTTTTTTAAAAAAGTTGAAAAACTGCTGGTATGGCATGTCAAAATTAAGCTTCACATTAGGCATTGCCTTGATTGTATCTGCAAGTGAATTTTAGCACTGAAACACGGCAAAACCGGAACATGCATCTGTCCCGAAAGACACTTTTGGGACGACGGGACAAAATCGCCAAAACCGGGAAAGTTCCGGTAAAACCAGGACGTATGCTCACGCTGGTCTACTAATGTCACGTTATTGTGATTGAATTTATCTCATTGCAGCGAACTATCAGTTAGCGCCAACGCTCAGGAAAAAAAGTAAAAATGTATGAATAAGTAACACACACTTGCATGACTATCGTGTCTGACGTATTCTTGATAGTTTAGTTTAGGTCTAACATTGATAATGAAAAAGGAAATTTCAAATATAACAATAAATTGCAATTTGTAACAATGAAATACGTTTATCTTCATTGTTACTTCCTTATTACTCCATCTTCATACAGCCTAACTGTCTAAAAACAGATGTTAACGAATCCCGGGATTCTGAATCCCGTAAAAATAATGTGATCCTGTGATCTCGGAATTGAAAACCTTAGCTGCGTGTACATAACAACTGTGGTCAAAGTAGAATATTTCTCTATGAGCAAATTAATTCCGATATTTGATCGATCCCGAGATTGAGCTAACCTGAGGCAATGTAGGCGAAAACTGTGGTCTACTCATCAATTTGCCTCTGAAAATCTCAATCCCGGGGTTGGCTAATACCTAATCCCACAGTTCAATCCCAGTTTTGAGTGATTCGCTAATGTTCATTTTGCTAATTTCTCAATCCCAGGATTGGAATTGCCGGTCTGTAGCAACTAGCAAGGCGCAGCCGCTGCCAGAGTTATCAAGCAGCGAACATGCTTTGTAATCCATCTGCTAGAGACAAAGCTGACTCATTCATTCTCTTCACTTAATGAATAGCATCTGCGTTTCACAGTTGATCGGCAGAAGTGCAAGATACTAACCATCAATCGAGCACTGAAAATACATCGGTCGCTCATTGGCTCATTCCTGACAACTTATCGGCGGACGTGCGCGTATTCACCCTCTGCAGTCCTGTATTATTGTCTATACGATGAAGCAGATGAATCTTCCCACGCTTTCTATTCAAGGTCATCAACACGAGCTGAGTGAGAATGAATGAGTGTTCGAAAGAGACTTGATGCCCGCTGGATCAGAAAACCCATGAGGAATAAGGTCCGAACCAATCTATGGAGTTTCAGTCGGGATTTCGATGTCGCTAACTGATAATTAATAGGACACATTTTCATTTCATTGCAGTCATTCTTCGATTTCAACATACATGTACTTCATGTCATGAAAATGTTCATGATCCAAAACTTCTTTGGATACGCATGTGGTCACTGGTCACTAAGAACCAAAGAATAGAAAGCTTAGGTTCAGTTTAACATCAGATTTTGTAGAAACTACTGATTAGCGTATGATTTGCATCAATACAGACCGTTTCATTAATCGCTGCACAGCGAGAAACTTAGCATTTTCTTTCGTTATTCTTATTAAATGTAATTGCAAAGTCGACTAACAGGTGCAACTTGCAACGTACGTTAATGCTGTTAATCAGCTCAACTGATTACTCGATTATCCGACCGCACACCTAATTAATTAATCAATGTTACTTACAATGCAAAGAATTTGCCTGGAAAGTTCACGAATCGCATCAAATAAGCTGTCGCCTGTTTAATAAGTAACTAATCGGTCGTCATGTCAATCATTCGATGACGCCGCAAACCGAGACACACAATAGAATCTTGTCGGGAAGCCGGCTCTAGCGCCTTCTTGCTGTGTGACGCGTGTATGCTTTATGCATATTCGAATATCTCGATGAACTCAAAGCCAGCAAAAGAAGGATTGGCGAGGTCAATGATGATTCCTAGGTTTGTAAGAGAACGGATGGGCCGATTTTTATAAAACTTACATATTCTTGGAACTGATAACATCAGCTTTCATTAAGAAGTTAAAAAGTTGCTGTGTTGAAACGGTTTATCTCACAGTCACTTGGAAGAACGTGAAATGATGCAACTACGCAAGTTATAAACAACTTGAATGAAAATGCTCTAAATTTGGTCAAAATTCAAAATACATCATGTCGTCTAAAAGCTTATTAAAAGACTGATTCAATGGCAACAATCAAAAGTTTGCATTTTGTGTAGTTCCTTCTGGAGGTATCAGCATAAATAATGACCAAAATGACATCATTTTTAAATGTGCTGATCACAAATAAGCGGACATGGCATGAAGTTTGTTGATATTGAGATTCTCTTTCAATGAATGAGATGTGTTAAATGTTTCTCAGCGACAATTTTGTGATGGATCTTTCTCATGATGTATCTTTTTGTACATTCACGCAATCGTGGCCTCCATTCATCATGAAGTAATTGATGGATAACTGATGGTGTCGCTCTGTCAGACGATCTTCATTGAAAAATTCATCATGCATCAGAACATCGAGTTGAATGTATGTTTATATGCATGTAGATCTAAAAAAAACATTTAGAATTTTTAGCGAGTCAATCATCTAGCGGTGATTGCAAAGTATATTATCAGAGGATCATATCAAAATGTATGAAAAACAAATTTTACAAGCTCACAAATAAAAAAAAGAGAAACTCCTACACCGGTAACGTGTCTCTTATAACACGGCGCTACCCACAAGAATGTCAAGCTGAATCCGTTGGATAAAGTAGGAGAACGACCTGGTGCTCGAAGTTGCCGCCGCAATTCTGGTTCAAAGTTCCTTAAATCATTTATGCAAATTCCGCAATGATGAAAATGCACCTAGATATCAGTATGCACTAAATATCATCCACAAACAAGTTATCCAGTAAAAAAATCAGAAGAAAAAATACAAGTTATATGAGTCATACTTAACATTTTTGCTGTAAAATAACATAGCTTCAGTAATCAAAAGTACATTTCTGAAAAAATCAAGGGAGGAAACACTATGGTGTCGGTTTCGATTAGACGATCTATTAAATTGGGCTACGACATGTTGATCATTAATTTGATAAAGAAAATCAATATTGTCTTGCAAACATCGCTATGTAGTTGTACAGGATGGAAGCACCTTGAATATCCTAGGATGGTTTTTGGCAAGTTTCTTAATAGCAAAAGTACTATAACCAAAACGTTTTCATAGTTTGTATTTAAAACAAAGAAAATATGAAGGGCATTGTACACCTCGTTTCCTTTATCTTCCAGTTTACAACTTTTGTATATACATACACGATGGTGGAAAAGAGTAATTTTTATACCAAGAAATTGCAATTCAATATCAAATGCAATATTATACATGCCTGCAAAAGTCGCAATATACATATTCATCTTCAACTGATTAGCCACTGAATGGAGCTGCGTTGAGGCCCATGAGAAAGTTAAACATAATCCACTGGTCTGCGGGCTGACTTAGGTTGACAACCTTTGATCTCCATGAATGTGTATTATTTCTCATACGATGATGAAAATCATCCCAGCAGCCATTTATAATAGAATATAATGCTTACTAATTCAAATTATTAATTGAAGTTGTCCTAATGAGGACTGATGGCGTTCTCCAATCCGCAAGTGTACAGATGCAATGCTACTGTAACCATTGGATTAATCCGTATGTGGATTAATTATGTTTGCAATACATAGCTCATTCATCATCAAATAGCTCTTAATCAATATTCGCTAACTAATCATATGATCTGGAACAAGTCATTTCCAAAATTCTGCTATCGAGGTAACTAATTGTGAAACATCGTGAAGAGATATACCAACACAGAAAGTTGCTGGTCAGCATTCATCACAATTCATCGGAATGTATAAAAAGCGAATGACTGATTTCGAATGCATGAATGGATGACTATGAAATAACTTACCGTTTTCAAAAGCGCGGTAAATTGCTTCATTCAAAATTGCTTTCAATATCAGAGGTGGATGTTGAATTCCTCAGTGCTAGATATCCAAAAGGCTGCTTCCATGCGGATGTTGCTACTCTCAAGTACAGAACGAACAGATGGTCTGCCTGTTTCCTGAACGATAGTTGGCTGTGTGCGGAGATTGACTCAGAGAATCCTTCTATCTTGTCAATCCAGCGGAAGGACGGGAGGGTAGACATACCATCAAATGCCAGAATTGCAGGCCTAGAACAAAACGTAGCACATTAAGTTACCAATTTGATCGCCTACGAATCAGTTTACAATTCGCTGGTTCATTTAGTATAGGCTGAAAGTTCACAAGACGCCAGTGGTATACTTTTAATAGCGGATGCATTAAAAATGTTTAACTTTATTGGCCCTTTTTCATTTGGTCCATCACATATGGTGTATTCGCATAAATGATAAATTAGTTTAAACCTATTCATTTCGTGTATTCAGATAGCAGTTGATCGTAAATGGGTAGTATTATTCAATCAGTTCTCTATTTCTCATTTGTTACTTGCGTTTCTACGTCATGCGACACAGTCACAAATAATAAGATAAGCTTTCAGAAATTGATGCAACACTCTGTGATTGATTATGACAATACCGCCATAATTATCATATGCGACTGAGGGACAAAAATCATCTCAACTTTAGAGCACACAAATATCTTGAAATTGGAGGTGAACGAACTACGGCAGAACTACTGACTCACCACAATCTACATATTACACTCTGGACCAAATAGGCAAGGGAAAAGGATAAATTTTCGGCATCGAGTATGGTGCCGATTATTTTTGAAAAGCGGAAAGACCTCCAGGTCTTTGTCGTGAACATGGTGGTGAGCAGAAGCCGAAAACATACGAATTCATGTAGGGCATATATTTCAAACAGCAAAACAGCTTCTAAACAAGGCAAATGCAACACCACCCTCTTCCTCTCCTCTCGCAACAACTACCACCTTTCAAACACCAAACCCCAAAGTTTTCAGCACAGGGAAGCACACCTCACCCTCCCCCCCCCATCACACAGCTATCCAACACAACAACAAAGTAGCTACTTGATACAAACACACACCCATCACGTCGGCACGTACCTAATGCAGACAAGACAACAAATAATTCACGCAATCCCCCACAGTTCACAAATCAGAACAAGCACTCGACTGACGTACACGCAGAACATCAACACAACTCCGCACCAACAAATCACCCTTCTTAAAAGAATACCTACAAAACACAGACCCCTCTCTCCACTCTTCACTCTATGCCCCCTCTGAAAATCACAACCGCACGAAACAAAACACCTCTCCGCTTACACACACACACACATACATACATATATATATATATATATATATATATATATATATAATGCTCACACTATGGGACCTGTGGGTTGCCCCGTCAGCTGGGCATATAGCTCATATGCCGCTGGGAGCAGGCGATTGGCCCGTCCTGATGGCTCATTCTCATTAGCAAGCAGGTAGTAGGTTGACACCAGCGCCTATATTTAATCGTTCTGCAATAAAAGGGATCCCTTGCACCAAGGTCTTTCCGTTTTTTAAAATAAATTGAAAATGATTTCCATTAGATTTCCATGACAATCAAGGTAAAGCTTGCATTTCGAAAGAGACGGAAAATAGTGAGCTATCCAAGAACACGAGGATATCACGATGTCATTTTAGAATTACAAATTTACAAATCATGTAAAATTCACGAGTCAGATTTCGAAAAGCAAAATTTTCAAATACGATTTTAAGACGAGCCTTAACTACAGAATATGATAGTTTAGCAATACCGATTTCCCTGACGTGCAATTTATAGCTGTTCAAAGACAGAAGCTACTCTTCCGGTAAGCCTACAAATTGCAGTCTCTACTCTTACGAATAAATAACGAAATGGAACGTAGCTCTATCCTTTCACATTACTTCCAAGTACAATAGGATGGACCCTCTTTTCGTTGTGGTTGAACAAACATATTTTAAAGTTAACCATTCAAATTCGAATGATTGGCTGATGGCGGACGATGCTGAATCATGAAAGAAAGATTCCTCGTAGCACGAAAAATTACTTTCTAATTTAAATTATACCATTATATGCAGTCGATTGCTAAGTATCAATCACAATATGCCTTATACACATGCAATATATGTCACAATACCTTATAATGGTCCTTCATTTATAGAACTTACCTCTCTTGTGGCTTTCCTATAGATAGCTTTATTCCGTGCTGCTGGATTAATACAGGGCAGATGAGAGATGTTCGCAAGATGAATTTAAGGGAGCTTCATAGGTGTGATTCGGGATGGCAAGAAGTGGGATCTGAGATCACGATGCGCAGCTGCGCTCCTAAATGATAGTGACAAACAAAAGTTCTTCAACAATAGAGGCCACCTTCTCCCATTGGCACCAAAGTCACCGTCGCTCCATTGATGAGAAAGGAAGTCCTTCTTCAGTTGTGAACTACTCGCACTTGTTCTTTTATCTTCCTTCGTGGTTTTCCTTCTCAACTTCGCGTTTTGAGAGATTATTTTCTGAAAAATCAATTAAATCATGAGTAACAAAATTGAAGATGGTTCATAAATCACGCATAAGATTTTACTTAATTAGTCATTTGACTGAACTTCATTTTTGTATTGCAAAGTTCTATGATAAATTCTGCGGAAATAGATGAAAGCCAGTCCGAAAACATAATGCATAGCAGTAACACAACAGGATAATAGCGATATAATCTCATCAAAATAATAGCATTATTGATAAACCATAACGCAATGATATGCCGGTATATCGCGAATTCCGTCAATGTAGTGCTCCATGTATGAAAACGAATTCTGATATACGTATATAAACGAAAGGTGATTATATGAGCTCTCACAAATTTTCACAGTATAACAACAGATATTCCTATAGTGCCATAGCAGGGTTTCCCAACCGAGGAGAGATCGCCAGGGGGTCCACGTAGGTCAAGGGATGATTTTTTTGGGGGGGGGCGAAACTTTAGGAAATATGCCAGGGGTTCACAAGAGCACCAGAAGCTACTCTTTTCAATACATCCCTACAATACTTCTGCAAATCACTTAGCATACTGTGATCGGACGTCATGAACAATCATAATTTTCCTTGCTGAGCTGTGAGCTACAAGGTTCGAAAAGGCACGTATTAATTCAAAGACTAAGTTATTCAGCATTGTCAATAAGTTAGAATTCAGGTATAGGAAACTCATGAGACACGACTTCGCGATCACTTGCCAATTTTGCCATGCTTCCGATCATATGCCATGCGTCCGTGGTTTGATCATCACAGAGCATGTCCTTCGACTCATGAATGACTTCCGGCATCGATTCCAGGATTTGTAAGAAATGGAAGAAATGCAAAGCTGCCTAACTCAGTCATCTGTTTACAAAGCGTAGCATTAAGAACTGCTACCAAATGGAGCTGGCTGACAATTAGAACGGAGTTGAATGAGCAAGAAGGTCAGGATACACTGAAGTATGCCATCGAAACTTCATGATAACAGTGTCTTCCTTAGAGGTCAAACCAGTCTTGAATATGTGGAACCTTTGGAAACTACTCAGTAATCACAGTACATAATTTAGTCAACCATTGAAGATTTGTGGAAATCTGAGAGGACAGCCCACTTAACATCTAGATTTTTCACTTCATTATGGAATGACACTGCACCAAAATAAGCAGAATATTTTATTTGCTTTGAATTTTTGAACGAGTTTCATTTGAAACGTGCTATATTTAAAAAAAATGCATCTCGGTTCCTTTTCATCTACGTGTTTATGGTTATCCAGATAATCCAACCAAGGCCTATAAATCGCTAACTTCCTGACGCTCGTTGGAGCGGCAGCTCTAACTGCATTTCGAAAATTGAATAAAATCCTATTAAAATTCAACTCTGTGACATTGATCTTGTATTTTTCTTTAATCGCATATTGAGTACGAGCTAAAAACCCTCAGAGCAAATTAATTACATTGCAATTCAATAACTAGGTAAATCAAGGAAACCACAAATACCGGTACATGGAAACTATGTACGAAGTCGTCATATTTTAACTCCACAAATTTAGTAGATCTTTCAAACTAATTCGAAGTCCGGATATCTCGATCTTCAATCCCAGGATTTCAGAAACAAAAAATTAACCAAAATTCCTTTTCTTCTCCGATAACTGTGATCTCAAGCACTTGATTTGCCGCCTCATTTTCGTCAAAGTTCGCTAACAAATACTCACTTCCATGCAACTTGCTTCGCACTGTAGTTCAACAGGATCTAAAAAATATTCGCAAGGGTCCACTTCGTTTTCATCCCTTTCAGATGCAGGTGCTGGATTATCAGGGCGGTAGGAAGGTATTAGAGCAGGAGCAGGTAGGTCTCGACTTTGGCTGTATAATTTTGGCATTTTAGGGCTTGGACTGATGGATTCCACTCTTATTACGAATGGACCTTTACAAGCACCTTTAATTACAGTTTGAGATTCATATATCAATGTTGGGTAGCTCAACCTCTTCCTCGTCAGTCTTGAAGCAAAATAGTCAGACATTGTTAGATATTATGTTTTGGAGGCAACATCTATCATATATATATATATATATATATATATATATATATACATAATCCAAGCAGTATGGGCGACAATTTGTGTTTTGTGAAATTGATCAATATTTAGCTTCCTGAAAAAATGCCAATCATGGAAGCACATTTCGATCACCCCTATGCATAGAAGGAATTACGCACTAGTGCCTAATCGGAGATTACTCATTCCAATTAAGTTACCAGTTACCTTGTACGACTATTGAAATAAGTATATTCGTTACTAAGAATTCAATAGACTGCAATTCATTAAATTGTTTTCGATACCACAAGAAGTCATAACAATGTGCATGCAGCTTTAAGTAGAATACAAAATGCACATTTCGATTTTTTGTTTTATCATTCCATAAAGCCATACGAATTAAGAAATGAACAATTCCATAAATAACGCACGGGCGTTCTGACACATAGTCGTCATTTCTCATCATGACTTTATCCATGAAAATTGCACCATACCATGCCAAATTAGTCTGAAATATTAATCACTTTTCAAATATTCAAAAGTACTCCCTCTTTCGACGCTAGAGGTCAAAAGGTCACTGTAAAGCACGGACCACGCAATATGGAAATTTACGGAAAATCTGGTATTCCACAGATGTTATGATGAAGAAGGAAAGCCTACTTACATGCACCTGCTCTGTCCATGTCCGATGTCCAACCTGCTCGTGTTCAAATTTCAGGAAATCCGAAATTTCCTTGACCCTCTGAACAAATTCACTTGAATCTTGCATTTTTCTGCTCAACGACCCATGCTTTCTTGTGTTCTCACTTCATCACTAACACAACTTCTTGTTCTAAGTCGACTTATTTTCATTTACATTGAAAATTAACGACAAGATATCGTGCTATTTCACAGCGTATGAGAATCTGTAGAGAATACCGCATGTTTATGAGCTTAAATCTACCGTCATATAGTAAAACTCAAGCTAGAAACTGAAACTTCCAACGTAGATATCATTGATCCTTGGGCAAAAAAGCACTAAAATTCATCTGAATTCAAAGTATGATTCCATTATAAAAGTCGTGGTGGATCGATATGATCGTTCGAAGTTCGAATCATCTGAATTCTAAAGAAAACATCTATCCTGATTAAAATACTCTTACCAGAAGGCAATCTGATTTTATGAAACGCGTATTTACGTAGTGTAACATGATAAAACGAATCCATGAACTTCCAAAAAAATATGAAAGCATGACGCCAGCGACCTCTGCAGCAATTAATATATTTCTTAGTTATTTCATAGCCTGCCTTAAACTAGGGCATTGATACATGACGTCTTCAAATTGGTCCAAACACATGGAGTAGTTCTTCAATTCATTCAGCTCCTTCTCCAACAGATCTTCGAGTTGAATATTTCTTGTCCACATTTGAGTCATAGAAAAATATTTTAATTAGAGATGACAAAGAATCAAACTGTTAAAGCGAGTGCTTTTCATTCAAACTAGTTTATGCAAATTGTTTTCATTAGAAAAACTCCCGAAAAAACTCTACGATAAAAGATTGATAGGTGACTCATTTATTAACAGCTGTGTTGACTACTAAAGCTCCGTTGCCGCGTTGCCTACTTTGAACTCATGTCATGCAAGACGACATCAGGGAGTTCTAAAGAACTCTTTGTACTTTAGAACTCCCTGTACCACATGTTTGGGCATTAAAGTTGCAATACCCACATATTTCTAGTCATTTGACAATTTTCAAAGCAGTTTTACAATCTCTGATTTTCCTTTGATAAGAAAATGCTTCCTTCCATATTTATTTTCAAACTACTCGCGGGGTAGAGTTCTTCCTCTTCTTTGCCTGAAAACATGTTTCAACTCTTCGTGTCATTACATTGATTAGGTTCAAATAAATTTCATTCAAATGATTTCCCCTGATCATGATGAGAGCTTACCTTGCTATTAGACCTACCGAAGAATTGCTTCATGATGTTCTGCTGAAAGTTCTCCCTAGATGGTATGTCCGCAGACTTTTACGGACTTTTAAAGTTGAGTACGAAAAGAACTCAGTAAACCTAAATTGTCTGCAAGTCTATGATTCCCCTGTCTTAGTGTGCGAGTCATCCGTGACACCATTCTTCGCACATTTCACTTGGAGTTCTGAAGATGTTATCGGAATCAATTTCGATAAACGGAATTTGACCACCTCGCTCATCATTTCCGTAATCATCCGCAGTTGCAGCGGTGGTCATGAAACTAGCCTGTCTCTCATCGTGTCTCATTATGATACGACTGACAAGCGTGGCTCATTTCAAGTAGAACAACAACTTCACTGTGACATATTATTTTAGCATTTTCTAACGGGTGGCGACTTGTACTCAGCGTATCCAATTGAACATGCCTATCAAACGCACCGAGGAGTCAAATTTATGATTAAAACATACGAATGTGAAGCTAATTCTCAAAAATTGATGATACTGATATGTAGGCCGGACCATATGCCACGATCAATTTTACCAATCGATTTCGTATTGAAATCTCAATGACACTGAAGCGGACAATGGGACGTTGCACTGAAAGATAAACAGGATGCTGAACTGTGTCAAACGTCTAATTTGATGTCAAAGTCATGATAACGCCACGCCAGTAAAGAGATTGACACAGAATACCAGCAATCATGAATGAAGAATATATTTCGATAATTAATTCTTGAAAAAACAATATCAGAGAAATTCAATTACAGTTCGAAGCTCATTTTTGCGGTTTTTTTTTTAAAAGTTTCACGACTATTTGCGTTACTGCTGTCTATACTATAAGACTTTCTAAAAAAGATAACCAGTTCGTTGAGGCTGGCCAACTGACGCCTGTCTCTCACTTCTCAATAGCATCCCATGTACAGATTCCAGCTCGGATTACAATTTGAATTTACTAACCACAACCTCTGCCTTGGATGCTATAGAGAATTAAAACGTTTTGACAATCGTTTCGCAAGCAGTGGACACCGGTATGGGGCTTGAAAAGCACCCTTCATATTACAATCATTTGAAACTACACAACATATAAAAAATTGCAATATGAATAGAATTCTAAAGACGGCAAAAATTCCTACAATGCTGAAGTGGTGTCAAAATGCAAACCTACACCATGTTCTTCATCAGTGAATCTCTCAAATCGACAAAAAATACATGAACACCTGGTACCTACAAGTATTTAATTTCATTGAATCCAACAGCAATATTCGTTATGTCAGGGAATTTATCGAAACTCAACTTTCACATGACGCGGCTTGCTCCGATGTGTATTCGTGCAATTTACTGCGGCACAGTAGGGCATGCTTTTGAACGATGACAGTCAACTGGGTTGAAAAGACTATCTAAGACCAAGCGTTTCTTGGCAAAACCTAAAATACAAACAGCTTGCAAGTAATTGATATTTATCAAGTGATACTTATAATTGCTTTGAGAATAAAAAAAAATCTAGTTTTGTTATTTGGGAAAACTTCGCAATTACCTTGAAAAAAGAATTCATTAATATATTTTATAATTTTATACTTTATATCATTAAATATCTGTCCTATTTTATTGTCAACTGCCTCCAAGCTTTTGAGGTGTGACTAACTAAAAATAATCGTTAATTGGCTGCCAAAGACTGCAACACTGCGACCGAAGTGATAACACGTGGAATTCTAATTATTCCGCAAATTTAAAAAGAAGGTTACTACTCATCGAAGATGGCTGACCGTATTTTTTTGATACACTCTAACAAAAATGATTTCCATTTTTTTAACATGCGTTCAATGGGGAGTTTTCCATCTTTATAATATACATTATCTTTGATGCAAACGATGTTGAACGGTAACTTACCGATTGAAATTTTTCGCTACTCTAATTTCGGAATTCACCGATTCTGATGATTTCACGTTGTTTCGCGTCGTACAATTTTGCTTTATCTCATTAATGAAAATCGCCATTGTTTTTGATGTCACTACCTGTACGCTATAGTGCTTTCATCATTGTAAGTGACGGATTTCTATGGAATTAGCTTTTCACATATCGATGTAGGTGTCAATCAACCGACAGTTGATCATACCGGGTTTGCTCTAGATCATCCTCTTCATTTTATGAATTTTGCACATCTCTGGGCGCGTTGACAAAGTAACAAAGATTGAAATCTAAGCAATGCGCATCCTCAAAGCATGATAACTTGGGTAAGAGATACAGAATTACACATCTGCCGAGTTTACGCGAGTTGTCACGAGAAGTGATGGTGAGCACATGAATAGGAATAGTTGAACTCATTTTATGCCCTGTAAATGATCTTTGAATACTCCAGTTTAATATTTAATTGCTGCTACGTTTATAATTTAGATTTAAATTACTCCCATAAGGTAGTAAACACGAATCAGGAGGTAACTTGGTAAGTAGACTCCAAGCTCTTAATGTTTTTCTCTTGAGTGCCAACTACAAATACAACTTGATACTTAATGCAAATGTTCCAGAATGCTGCGAAACTGCCGATCTTTGTGTATGTTGATGCTAACATTAACTTATCTGAGACTGTAAGTAACAACGGATGTTGTCATAAACCGATACAGAAACTAAATTTTTGTCTATTGGTGATGCAAAACACAACACATTGTGCACAATTCAATCTTTGAAACGATAATTCGTGCATGTCTTAAATCAGAAGCAAACCAAAAAGAAAAATTCTCCCTTAAATTTACTTCACATAAGTTGATACAAAAGTAAAAATTAGTCAATGTTTCTACCGACGTTTTGGGTCCAGGCCTTCTTTTCTCCTCCCCGGATTACTCATCGCCTGTAGTCGTCATCGCCTGTAGTCGTCCTTCTGGGTGTTTCGTTTCATACTGTCTCGATACGAAACCTATCCGTTGATCGGATCCGGATAAAACAATAGCAACGACAACCCTTCTTTGAGGCAAAACTTTATAACACGTATGATTCTGGATTGACACATGTATTGACTTTTCTGTCATATCTAATTATGAAGCCTATCTGTACATAAATTTATGGATAGGTATATTACATGCAAGCCTAAACCTATTGGATTTCTTTCTCTGAGTTTCATCACTTTGTGTATCTGCGCACTTTCATATCACTGGATCGCTTATGATTTGTTCGGATGATGCCTTCCAAAACTTAAACATTCCGAATAGGTAAATCTGGTGAATACTAGTGGTTGGTTATCTGGAAAATTTGTTTCTTTTATATACGGAATGGATGCTCCGACACAAAATGACGTACGAGCAGCCCATTACCCATAGTGAGGTTATTCTCACTCACCGTTCCGTCGGAGTAAGGATTCTATTGCCTTATGAGTATTCGCATGAATCCGTGTGTGGTAATAAGCGTGCCCAAATCAATATGTGATGTCACAAACGCAACTATTTTTTGAATAATTATTTTATTGCTAATGCGCTATTCGCTCTATTAATGCGTGCGTGCGAATAACGATTTCTTTGGTTCACGCTTAGCTCTCCATTAGTCCAGTGGATATAATAAGCACTTTCATATTGGGCATTATGTAGCTGCTTTTACTCATTTCATCGCATTGGGCTGTATAGCGACCGCACTAGGGACATCATCTATGATTAATAGTATATCTAAGGAACGATTAACTCCCATAGCATGAACAGAACTGGATTCTTTGGGAGCTTCCAATAATGCTGATGGTGTCTATCTGGACAAGGCCATGGATCAAGATGTAAAGAATTCACTTCATTATTGTGAAATACATTACAATGCAACAGAGTTGATTGCTGCACATCCTAATTAATACACTCTGCCCAGCCATGCAAACAAATTGTCGGAAATAATCTGTACGTAACAGTTTACACATATATCATCGATGTTCAATTTCAAGCAAATTGTGACTTTCCATGCTCGTCGACTTTCCCATTTCCTGATGTAAAACATCCCCCAATACAGGTCATTAAGACAACTGGACTTTATTCAAGAATTCAAGATCAGTGAAGAGGTATAACAGTCATGCATGATACATTTCTGTCTTTGAATTATTTCAACTTTCATAGAAGGAAAATCGATGACCAGTTTTGTCACAATGATACGCGAATGTTTTCAGATTCAGTGAAGGAATTTATGCGGATTTCGTGATCAGTTTTGTCTTTATCAATACTATTGCTAAGTAGGCCAACATGCGAGGACCTTAAAGTCGTGAGAGTCATCAATCATTGTATGATGAGGCCCCAAATGTATAAAGACAGCATTGGCTTCACTTTTCATTCGACATCTCCAGAGGGAATGGATCTGCAAACGGCCCTTGCTTAACTTTCAATGTTTCCATTGATTATACATTCAATTTTTGATGCTTCACTGGTTTATCTTTTGTTCTTTTCTGAATACATCTTCTGTGAATTTTTCTGCAAATTTTGATCATGGCTTTTACCTACATAATAATAAATTAGACATGGACATTGCTGTTGTAATTGTAGTAGTAAGTAGTGAATCAATAATTATCAATGATTTAGTAATCGCTTTTTCCATAATGTAATTTTCCATAGTATAATCCGAAATTTTTCAAAAAGAGTCCACAAGTCTCCAAAAAAACTCTGCTGAATCGATTTTAGCAAGCAAATCGTATTGAAATTAGCCTACTAATTGTGCAAGAATGAACATGTATAAATGTACATATCTCTATACCAATGGTCATCGATGCTACGTGCCGTAGGTGTCCAACTTCAATTACTGACAGTTACTATTTCAGCTATTGTTGGCAGTTGCTTATTCCAGTTAGAGTCTTGTAATTCTTTAGTCTTTCTAATTGTAATTCTTCTTTTGTAATTCTGTTCTTGATTGGGTTCAGAATCTTTCTTCAATAGATTCTCCTTTTGAAGAATGTGCTTATTAGAGCCTTAATGCATTATAAAATAATAAAGTGAATTGTTTACAACTTGCTTCACAGCTTTATCAGACTATCGTCAACCAGCAAGAACGCCAAAGTCACCGGCCTCCAGTCCAGCACATGCTATGGGAGTTGACCGTCCCTTAAGGTGCGTTTACACATGAAACTTTATTGCTGCCACCTGACTCGCACGTGTAAACGCTACTGACACTCTCGTCTGACACTAGATTGCTGACATTTTTAGAAGTTGTTGCAACCGAGTGTCAGTGAAAATATTGCACGTGTAAACGGCTCCTGACACTTTTGAAAAGTGTCTGCCACAAGTGTCACTAAAGTTGAACGAGGCGCAACTTTTAGCTGACACTTCTACTGACACTCATGCGACCGTGATCGATACACAGCGACCTGACTTCTTGGAGGCTGGATTTGTTCTCGCTATTTTCATTATCACCAGTCACTAAGTTACTAATGATGTGCTGATATACTCGTACATAATTCACCAATTTTCTGCATTGCTACTGCGTACCATTGTGTTTACAGTTTACATTATTTTCAGCTTCATTTTACTAGGACAGATTTTTTCCCTGAATATCCTTATATCCTGAATATCCTGAATATCCTTATTATCCTTTATAGCTCCACCTGCTTGTGGGAACATCTAGCATTGTTTGATCTGGAATATCTCATCACAAGACATGACTTACATCTGTTTATTTTTGCATGGGAATTTAATCATCGAATTTACAGTCGTGTATCGGTGCAAGGCCGCTTGGCAACTATGCAATAGATAGAAGCATCAGCCGGTGGGACTCATCTTTCTCGATTAAAATGAATCTTTGATTGTTTGGTTGTTATATCGACATCGATAAATTTATACAGCATTCAGTAAAAGTTAGTAAAACGATGGTCGCTGGTTCATCAATGACTGACAGCGAAATGTCACAAACGAAAATTGAATGGACAAGGACGTTAACCGATGACCTGATCGAAGAATGCGAGCTGTATCCCTGTTTGTGGAACGTGCACAATCACGAATATCGAGATAGAATAAAAAGGCAGAAGCATTGGGGAAAGATTGCCGCGAAATTCAAAATAGACAATAATTAAAGAGGTTCAATGAAAAATACATAGCCAGCGGGGACTCAGTTCCACTTCGAAATAAAAAGAAAACAAAAGTTGGGGAGGGGCGCCGGCAATAAATTCGTCACGAAATGGTTTTATGAGGCAGTGAAGTGTATTCAATGCTCAAATAAAGGCTCAACAGATACATTAAGTTTCAGTGCCGATAAATCATTTATCGTATTATATTATAAGCCTACTTTCTTGATTTTAATAAAACTAAATGAAATTGGTGTGAAAGTTTTAGGTTAGCTTTAATATAAGAATTGTAGGAATTGTGGACACATATATTATTGTTGTGTTTTGGTGTAACAGTGGTGGGCAGTGAAGATTGGATGGTGAACTGTGCAGGCTATCTTTACGAGGTTAGCGGGACTAGCTAACTACTTGTAGGCCTATAGATTCAACTTGCATTTGTCATTAGTCTAAGTCTACTTATACACTTTCTGCAATAGCTTTTACACACATGTATACCTAGAAATGAAAATGCGGTGTAATATTCTTACACTGTCTGGATGTACATGTATACTGTGAAAAAACATAAGCTGCTCTATTTAGTGAAATGAAGTGAAAAAACAATTCGTGAGTTGAGGTTGCCACATACAGTCATATTTTAATTGCCTTAACCGTGAAAAGTTCTAGAAACACTTTAGAAATGTCTTAAAATAACACATATAAGAAAAATTTTAATCCAATGGTAACGGTATAAGTAGACCTATACCATGACTCGATCACTTCTTGAAGTGTCGCACGCATTGAAGTGTCCTTCTTTCTAATCCTTGATGCGATTCGTCTCAAAAAGATCTTCAAAGTCGGTAGCGGACATTCTCCAAAAAATTGATACATGGCACAGATCCTAATCTCGTAATTGGAGCATAATCGTTTTGCAAAATCCAAGCTGTTCTCGCATAATTCAATCACGAACCCTCATTCGCTGTTTATGCATTCATTTCTCGTTAAAATGTTATTTAACGAGTAACGTGCCTTTAGATATGTTATTTATCATGGATGTCCTACTGTTTTTTTGGATAATTTTGATCAAATGAGTGTCATGATGCTCAGAATTGTCAGCTCCACAAAATGAGTTTGTGTTGAAAGTGATTTGAAATACCACCATTTTATAACCCTCCTTAATTAATAGCTTCTTCTCCGAGTCGATTCTTCGCAGCAATGTCGCTACCTGTGTATAAACCGACCGCTCATTCTTTTTTCTCGACGCTGACTTTGCTGATATTTTCGTATGAATGAGGATATGCTGTTATTAAATTGCGAAAAGATCCACAGCACTTGCATGAAAGTGGAGTTCCGACATTATTGATGGGATTTATGGGACGAGTGGAATGGGAAATCGATGCCGGCGTCGACGAAAAGGCTCTGTTCAAACATCTGCCTTGCCAACGACGACCCGCCCAATGACGACATCCTCGTCTATTTCTATACTGTTGAAAAACGACATCTCATTGGTCGTCAACTACATCTGAGACGAATCCATGAAAAACTGGCTCAAACTTCATTGCTTCTACTTTCGATGTGCTCGAACAGAGTCGATCTTCTGTCGACCGGATAACATCAGCAATTCTTGTGATCGTCCAATGTTGCATTACCAATAAGCTCAAAACACAATATCCTGTGGCAGTAGGCTATTATTTCCTTTTTCTGATCAAATTGAACCATAATGTCAGTCACTTTCTGCCCGCTAACACGCTTGTACTGTTTGAAGTCTTTATACTTATCTAGGCAGCCTGCCTACCTACCTGCCTATGACTCGTGCCTGTGAGGCGTTGAGGCCGCTCTTGACACCATTCGTCTCCAAGATGGTCGATCCAGGGCCAACTCCGATGCGTCATCCATGGAGATACCGAGTTGATTGAGATCTTCGACAACCACGTCCATCCATCGTGTGTGTGGGCGCCCTCGAGGTCTTCTCCATCCAGACGCTGTCGGATTGAAGTCGAGCACACGTTTCGTTGGCAGTTCACTAGGCATGCGGAGCATGTGCCCCAGCCAACGCATGCGCCGTTGAGCTAGAAGACGTGAAATATTATCCTTTTCAGGCTTAAGCTTCATGAAATCCAATAAGGTAGTCAAGCTATCGTCTTTGTTCAAGGCATCATTGTCCAATTGCTCATGGCATAAAAATCGATCTCGAACCTTCAATCCACGCTCAACTCCTGTATTACCAGGTTGCCATGTTTAAAAATTGTCTGAAGAGTCCGGAATCTAATAATCATATTCCAATCCCTAATGTTTCTTACATAAGGCTACTACTTATTTAAGCACGAAGTGAATTTCACATTTTTCCTTTCCAGGATCAAATTTTGGAAGACTTTTTCATTTGGAGAAATGGCAACATCTGGTAAGCTCCGTCACATTTTTGATGTTTATCTATCAACGTTTATGCCGGTATTGTCAATGTAGGGGACAACAGAGCGTCAGTAAAAGTGATCATTTAGAAAATTAACTAACGACCGATGTTTTTGCTTCAATTTTGGAAAGCACACTATTCAATCACACAAACGGTCTCTAATCGATAACACATTTTGTACATAATATGGTATGGGATAAATTGGGTTAAGTTTAGTTACATTCGCTTGACACATATTATACTTTACCCATGATCTTTCCCTTTGTGCAGATCACGCACTAGGCTTCATCTATGCATGTATTTAAATTGCGTCATACTGTGAAAAATTGAAACTTTCGTGTGATGAAAAATGATACTATTGAAAAAGTACAGCTTGTAAGTATTCTCGGTCGATGCTTAATGACCTGTGATAAGACATGTGAATATCTATAATCTGTGAATCTATATCTACATCTCCATACGGTTTACTGGTTGGGTTGGGTCGAGCAAAACCTGTCCGGCTGCAACCGTGGTTTGTTTGCACAACGACTACAGGTTGTGTAGGGTTGTCTGCTGTGTGAATGTGAACATCTAAGATAATTTTATTACTAAATGTGGAATTACCAATGACAGCAAAGAGTAGGGATTCCAATCCCGGGATTGAGATTTTCAGTAAATTCCGCCCAAAGTAAGAAAAACTGACGAAGACAAAATTACCAGAAATCCACACACAACAGATATAGACTCTCCACACTTCAATATATTCGTCAACGTTGAGCTATCAATAACCGACTGACGAGGCTTTCCAATTAAATGTGGAGAATGGAATTCGAGCTTGTTATTTGATAAAGCTCGAATGCGACCAATTTAAGGATGAACATTGGCGAAATATTCATTACCAGAATTAGGAATCGGACTAATCCCTGGAAATAAGATCTTTAGGAAGCAAATTGCTCACCAGACCGCAGTTTCTACTTATATTATTGTCATCTGATTAAAGCTCAAATCCAGGATCGAACGAATCTCGGGATTGAGTTGTTCAGGAAGAATTCTTCTCATTTGACGACTGCTGTTAATTACAAGCTTAACTTGCCATAAGAATGCAAATCTAAGATTCTTCAATCCCGTAATCCGATGTTACGGTTCTTCGGGATCATGGAATCTCAGCGTGCTAGTGTAATGCACGGAGCAGTTGTTATCATTTGATTCACCTTGTACACTGTTAGGCAAAATGGTCGGTATTGAGGTTATGAAAGGATCCGAAATTCATCAGGCAACATTTCTGCATTGCATATTCTTTGTACATGATTTGTCCAGATACGATCGGAAAATAATTAGTTATGTAGTGCAATGTAAAAAATATTGCTAGAAAAATGTACTTTCGTATAAAATCTGGATAGTCTGTATTTCAATGGCACAAATGAAGGTCCGAAATAGCAAGTACAGTCCAAAATCGGGATCGGTACGTATTTGAGGTACAAAAGAGAAAACGGGTAGAACAGTGCTGGCAGAACACTTTCAGCGCTAAAATTGGATATCATCTCTTGTGTGTAGACATCATAAAACTTGGGAAAAACAATCCGCCGCTATATTGTACTTTTACAATGATCGTTGGTCATATTTTAGCGCAGGGAAATTATGTTTTGAGATTGGATATAGTTTCATTATAGACATTATCATATGAATTATGTGAGCTATAAACGGTATATCCACTTCTCACAATATTCGTGGATCTGAAATTTACCCCCCACGGCGAGCCTGATCTACAGACTATTTCTATGACTAGAAAACAGTGATAAGCAATATACCAGCATTCAAAAGTCATTACAATCATCTTGTTTGTGTAAAAATGATATCTGCTGTTATCCATCATAACATGAATTAGCCATGATAATGTTACGATTACAGGAGGATGTCATGACTGTAATTCCCATGCACTTTTTTACCTGTTATTTATTTAAGAAATTGTATTTCCCATACAGTCATATGGATATCCTCCCGCAACATTTTAAAGGATGCCATTTTAACCAATCAGAGAGAAGGATGGCTGTTAATGGAAGGACAATAATTATTGTGCGTAATTGAGCTATGGTACATGTGGAAAAAGGAAGTCAACAATGCATCCCGTAATGATGATATCTTTATCTATGCATGTGAAGGAAACTTTTGAAATTTCAATCAGCGTATACCTACATGTGTATACATAGCATTGCTGTCCGCTTTTTTCCTACATTGCTGCCCAGTTGATTTCAATTACGCACAATATTATTATCATTGCTTTTTTCGGGCAACAATGTAGGACATTTGAGGGCGCTTGCGCGTCCTCAGAAATCCATGTTAATGTTACATTGAAATGCGATGGACATCTGTTAAAGTGATTGGTTCAAATCTGTGATCAAACTTCTTTGTGTGTATGGAAGAAATCTATGTTGCATGGACATCAATGGAGTCATCTAACGCTTCCGTGCAATAGATATTTTGTCGCCGAGAAGCTCAGAAATTAACAATACCATAGAAAGTCCTAGAATGGAAATTGCATGAAAATTATGGCACACGCTAGGGAACTTAGTTGGGGCAAAATGCAAATTGTACGAGCTGTTTTCCATGTTTTCTGATTGGCATTTGATATTTATCAGGCCAGTTTGTGATCTCGATTTTTGCCTCTTGTCCAAAGATCATGTACACCAAAGCAATAATGAAATTACAAAATACTGCGGCGACAGGACGACAAAGAGGGAAATCCTTTAAAGCGCTCTTTGCGCTCATCATTTTAAAATATCGCTCCTACGTGCATCATTTTAAAAATCCGACTCATATGCAACTTGTAATGTCGATTTACAGAACATGCATTGCTCCCGCTTGAAATCAGAGGCCAAGAAATCTTCGGTATTCATTTTTCTTTAAAGGGTTCCCCTGTTCATTATATATGAGCAATTTTCAAAACCTTTGCATACATTCGAATATCAGCTTCCAAGATACCATGACACTATATCACATAGTCATTTAATGATTAATTGAAAAGTTCCAGCGACATTTCATTTATCTAAGAACTGATTATCGGTAAAGAAACTTTCAATATGTTTATTCCTGAAAAGCGTTAGGTTTCTTAACCGCTTGAAGGAGAAATTATCCAATAATTGAAATTTTTGTGTGAATTCTGTGAATTCTTCAGATGTTCTTACAAACAGCACACCGACCACTTTCAATTACGACTCAGTGTACCAATTTTTTATTCGCATTCTAGCATTGAAAAATTGGAAAATAGTTGTTAATGACTGCTACAAATAGACACAGCATATCAATCCATGGAATAGTAGGCTATTTCACATGAAGCAATGCCACCATCACACTTAAAATTCTCTTCATGAAAATCCTGTAATTTGCTGTCAACAACGTCCACAGCCAACTGGGCAGACAGTTTTATTGTGATTCAATGTTTTAGATCGAAGCAGATCTACAAACAATAGATTTTTCCATATGCCATCATTGTACATAGGCAAGATATCAAACTTCCATTTCAATGCAATATTATCCACTTCTATGCTGAGAAGTATATTTTTACAAAATACAAAATATTTTCCCTCCTATCATGGACATCTAGATATAGCACCTAGATATATCACCTATTATGACAGTTCAAATGGACATCCTTTAATATTTGATATCTTGAAATCTTCATGGATTGTTTATAGCTATAGGACATACCAAATGTACCATAACGCATCAACATGATCTAAATGTCTGCATCTGCCTCGTCTGACATTTGTCATATCGCTTTATCGCTGTGTTGCCTTTGGCTAATATCCTTTTCATTGACAAGAAAGGGAGATGAAAATCATCAAAGTTCCTCATCACATCACCGCTTCAATCGCGTTGGGTTGAACAACATTACACCGATCCCGAAGGAGTTGACTTTCTAGCCTTTCGACTTTTACTGACCGATTGGAACAAAGCAGTGAGAAAAATGATCTGCAAAGACAGCAATCTACTTTGCCTAACAGTCTGCTCAATGTTCTCTTATAGAGGCAATTGAAGAGATCGGCGAGCAGTTACAGAGAGAACGAGACTCGAATCATCACCAGGAAAGTGAAGATAGGATTGTCGATGAATGAATGCAGGAAAAGTGAAGATAGGATTGTCGATGAATGAATGCAGGAAAAGTGAAGATAGGATTGTCGATGAATGAATGCAGGAAAGTGAGGGATAGGATTGTTGATGAATGAATGAAGGAAAGTGAGGGATAGGATTGTTGATGAATGAATGCAGGAAAGTGAAGATAGGATTGTCGATGAATGAATGCAGGAAAAGTGAAGATAGGATTGTCGATGAATGAATGCAGGAAAAGTGAAGATAGGATTGTCGATGAATGAATGCAGGAAAAGTGAAGATAGGTTTGTCGATGAATGAATGCAGGAAAAGTGAAGATAAGATTGTCGATGAATGAATGCAGGAAAAGTGAAGATAGGATTGTCGATGAATGAATGCAGGAAAAGTGAAGATAGGATTGTCGATGAATGAATGCAGGAAAAGTGAAGATGGGGTTGTCGATGAATTAATGCAGAAAAGTGAAGATAGGATTGTCGATGAATGAATGCAGGAAAAGTGAAGATAGGATTGTCGATGAATGAATGCAGGAAAGTGAAGATAGGATTGTCGATGAATGAATGCAGGAAAGTGAGGGATAGGATTGTTGATCAATGAATGCAGGAAAAGTGAAGATAAGATTGTCGATGAATGAATGCAGGAAAAGTGAAGATAAGATTGTCGATGAATGAATGCAGGAAAAGTGAAGATAGGATTGTTGATGAATGAATTCAGGAAAAGTGAAGATAGGATTGTCGATGAATGAATGCAGGAGAAGTGAAGATAGGATTGTCGATGAATGAATGCAGGAAAGTGAAGATAGGATTGTCGATGAATGAATGCAGGAAAAGTGAAGATAGGATTGTCGATGAATGAATGCAGGAAAAGTGAAGATAGGATTGTCGATGAATGAATGCAGGGAAAGTGAAGATAGGATTGTCGATGAATGAATGCAGGAAAAGTGAAGATAAGATTGTCGATGAATGAATGCAGGAAAAGTGAAGATAGGATTGTCGATGAATGAATGCAGGAAAAGTGAAGATAAGATTGTCGATGAATGAATGCAGGAAAAGTGAAGATAGATTGTCGATGAATGAATGCAGGAAAAGTGAAGATAGGATTGTCGATGAATGAATGCAGGAAAAGTGAAGATAGGATTGTCGATGAATGAATGCAGGAAAAGTGAAGATGGGGTTGTCGATGAATTAATGCAGAAAAGTGAAGATAGGATTGTCGATGAATGAATGCAGGAAAAGTGAAGATAGGATTGTTGATGAATGAATGCAGGAAAGTGAAGATAGGATTGTCGATGAATGAATGCAGGAAAGTGAGGGATAGGATTGTTGATCAATGAATGCAGGAAAAGTGAAGATAAGATTGTCGATGAATGAATGCAGGAAAAGTGAAGATAGGATTGTCGATGAATGAATCCAGGAAAAGTGAAGATAGGATTGTTGATGAATGAATTCAGGAAAAGTGAAGATAGGATTGTCGATGAATGAATGCAGGAAAAGTGAAGATAGGATTGTCGATGAATGAATGCAGGAAAAGTGAAGATAAGATTGTCGATGAATGAATGCAGGAAAAGTGAAGATAGGATTGTCGATGAATGAATGCAGGAAAAGTGAAGATAAGATTGTCGATGAATGAATGCAGGAAAAGTGAAAATAAGATTGTCGATGAATGAATGCAGGAAAAGTGAAGATAGGATTGTCGATGAATGAATGCAGGAAAAGTGAAGATAAGATTGTCGATGAATGAATGCAGGAGAAGTGAAGATAAGATTGTCGATGAATGAATGCAGGAAAAGTGAAGATAGGATTGTCGATGAATGAATGCAGGAAGAGTGAAGATAGGATTGTTGATCAATGAATGCAGGAAAGTGAAGATAGGATTGTCGATGAATAAATGCAGGAAAAGTGAAGTCAGGGATTGCTAGTTTTGAAGACGCTGCTTTCCGAAGCTCCTTGAATGTATTTTGCAAAACATGGATTTCATCCCTACTCACATAAACTGATTCTATTAAATGAGTTTACTGACTTTGAGTGATTCTTTCCTTGCAGGAACTTGGAAGGTAATTATCTTCGCTGAAAATGATGAACATGACAAGATTTTCACTTTTTCACCTGAAACAACTTTGAGCGAAGTGCTGGATAGTTGGAAGAAATATTTCGGCATTTTCGGCCATTATGTCTTCAAATCCGAGGACAGGAGAGAGGAGTATGATCTGGATTTTACTCTCCGGGATGTGGGAGAGACTAAAGATGGCTCGAAGAGGGTGGAGCTGGCGCTCGTCCTTTCAGATCTCCCGACACCTACTCCAACAAGAAACATTTATGTGGTGTTGAATGGCCGATACAAACATTACCGCGTGATTCCGCGTGATCTACTCAAATACATTATTCCCAACTCTGCTGGAATGACTTTCTCATTCAATGGAAGGATTATTGATATTAGCAAGACAATTCGACAACTGAGGATTCCGGAAAATGGGATAATCACAGCCGTGAAGACAATCCCTGTCAAGATCTCGAACGGTAGTCACAAGATGGTGAATGCATCAGACGGATCCGTGACATCTCAGCTGAAGAATGTCATCAAGCAATTTGAGAAAGAGAATTTCTTCGTTAAATCCAAAGGACGGATTGTTCTGGGCGACGAGCTTGCTGACGGCAGAGACGCCGAAGTTTCGGTGACCAGGCCGAAGTTTGAGGTAAAGATTGGACATCAAACTTTCACATTTCCCGCTATCGTGGGGAAAGCTTCCTTCCAAGACTTCACGTTTGCTCTCTCCATTGTCTCTGGAATGGAAAGGTGTGAACTCTCCCGTCACACTTACGTTTGTATGGGATGTAAAAGGCGAGTTGGTGACAATGAAGAGGAAGGGCAGTTGGTCAACATCGAGTGCTGCCGTGTCCGCTCGCTGTCGTTAAAGGTGGAAGAGGCTGCGGCTCATGAAGGTGAGTTGTTGACACTTTATATGTGAAATCTTGGTCTGTCATTCTGATTTAAGTTTTTTAGAATGGTCAAGTCTTGTGTTGAAAAGCCAAATACAATCCAAGCCCGCACTATTTTCTCAGCAGAATATCTTCAGACGGAAAAGTTTACAATTTCACAATCTTTCAAGCATACTATAAATATCACTGAGTAATACTAGAAACCCAACATGAGATGAATAATCCTAGAAATTTCACTAAGTAAAAGTAGAAAGCCAGCATTAAATAATCAATATAAAATAATCATGAATAGCATATAAAAAATCAAAAATAGCATTATATAATGAAATATGTTTATAATCATTTTTAGAAATGAAAGTCTCTAAATTCGTACTTTCCGCGGATATCTGACTAATTGATGAGTGATTCTATATCGCACATTTCATCTGTAAAACAAGTATTTCTATATGCTGTGCATGTACATGCTTTTGATTACTAGGGAAATTAGTTCACTGTCGGGCAGTGCGTGTTGAAAATCGATATATTCAACTATCTGGGTTACTAAGCATGAATTAAGTTTGTCATTCCGTGGCTTCTTAGAAATCGTGTGATAACCCTCGAGTTGTCGTGATCACGAACCTTCCAAAAACTAGAAACAACATCCAGCTAGTTCGTTGCTAAATGTCGAAGTTCGCGGAGTCGAACGTTTGTCGTCTGTCGATCATTTCGGTGTTGTTGTTGTTCCTTCTGGCCATTCAGATCTCCGCTTTTCTCATTGAAAAGTTGTCTAAACTTCTCTAAGATCTCTACATTCTGTTCGTTTTGTCATTGGTTTGTGACAGAAGCTGTGCGTTCCTGTCATTTTCTCTATTTCGATTGCACAGAACTGAGCCAATGCTTGCTGATCGCTCTCTCACACAGCTACAGCTGTTGAACGAACGACTTCTTTTTCGTCACATGCTCAGCAACAACTCAAAGTGAGTGTGATATTTTGACTATCAACCTTATGAGACAGTCATTGTTTTTGTGGGCATACTTTTGAAACTTGAATTGTTGCAAAATGTCGACCCGTTCTACATGATGGATTCCTAGGTAACTGGAACTCGAAATCACTCTAACTTCACAACGTCTGTCTTGTCTAGATGCTTGACATCAATGATGTATTTTGTGGCCGTAAGAGTGACGTCATGCAGCTTCCATCGATCACTATAGCAACGGACAGCGAATCACGTCGACTGATGAAGTCGCTGGTGAAGATCGGGATTTCAGCAGCATTCGAAATTCAAATGTTAAACATCCTTTTCATATCATTGTTGCATTGGTCGAATCCAACGACTATTCCCATAGTTATAGGAGCAAGTTCGCAACTTCAGACCAAGAAGACATCGTAAAGAGTGAAATACCAGATAATTGTGTGGGACGGAAAACATGACTGTCTGTAACTCAATCCAATGCAGTTTTTGGATGCTGTCTGTGGACGTATTCGAGTACGTTTAGAGCTTTTCAGATACATTTGAGTCATTGGTGAAGCCGTGAGAAAATGAAATGGTTGCTTTTGTGTCAGGGATTGAATTTTGGGCTTCTCAAAAGTAAAACTTCGTATTTGTGGTACCTTCCCCACCGATATATCCTTATAACTAAATATTGTCCTTCAGACAAATTGCATCTAGAAATCACATGAAGTAGCATGCGGATGGAACGTCTATTGGGTGATAATTTGCTTTTTTGTCATTGTTTTTTATATCCATTACGATCACGGCCTATAGGCTGTCTGATGTTTGTAAGTGATGCGGACGTGTAAAATAAAATAGCACAATTGAGTGAGAAAGGTTTTAGAGACGATGCGCACTGTAGAACACATTTATCTGCTATTACGTCATCAGATGATTACAAGTCGAGGGCTCTTCTCGAATGGTAAGCCACGTATGATAGACGTGGCAGGAAGGAGCTCTCATTCAGTCTGTTATGTCATGTCATTAGATGATTGTAAGTCGAGGGGAGTTGGATGAATGATCGCCCATGTATGAGGGACTTGACAAGAAGCAGATAAAATTCATTTCAACACTTGAGAGGTGAAGGGCTGGCAGGCATGCAGGCAGGCAGGCAGGCAGGCAGGCAGGCAGGCAGACAGACAGGCAGGCAGGCAGGCAGGCAGGCAGGCAGGCAGACAGGCAGGCAGACAGGCAGACAGGCAGGCAGGCAGGCAGGCAGGCAGGCAGGCAGGCAGGCAGGCAGGCAGGCAGGCAGGCAGGCAGGCAGGCAGGCAGGATTACCTGCCCCCGGCCCGCGGATAGGGCTATGAAGGCGGGCAACCCCTCACGGGCGATGCCAAAGATCAAAGAAAGTAGCCGAGGACCAAAGATAGTCGCTCGGGTAGAAGAAAGGGAGGGACAAAGGAGTGATGGGAAACGGACCAAGAGAGAGAGAGCATGCTGTATTGCAACTATTTCAGCTGTGAAGCTTGAACAGTGCGCTCCAGCATGAAAGGAAAGACAGAAGGTGTAAGAGCATGAAGAACAGGTTGTGAAAGCACCCAAGCCAGCTGGTCCGAGCTGTCCAATAACGGAGCTGTCAGTCAAGATGGTCAGGTCAGCAACGGAGAGGGAGGAAAGCGGTTCGAAGAGGGACCGGGTCGGATCGGGAGCAGGGAGAGGACAGGATCAAGGACAAGGAGAAGGAGGGAGGGGACCATGGGGGGAAGGAGGGCAGGAGACCAGGTGCTCACGCGGAGAAGAAACAGGTGGAGAAAGTGAATGAGTAGAACAGAAGAAGCGCCACGAAGAGGAGCGGACGCGCCTTGGGACAGAGTGGTCGCCAGAGAAGAGAGGGGAAACGAGGGCGGGAGGCGAAGAGCGCGCTCAAAAGAAGAGAGCGACCGGGCGGTGAGGGTCACAGAGAGGAAAGTCCAGCTTCCAACAGAAGAAGAGGAATAGGAGTGGTCAAACTGCAGCCAGTGATCGCACGGCACGCGGAGCGGTGGGTAGCTTCTAAATGTTGAAGATGTTTAGCGTAGATGAAGGGGAACCTTACAGGGGAAGCGTAAGTGAGGACGTGGAGAAGCAAGGAACTCTTTGGAAGGGCCCCAGGAAGCGGATGAAACAACCCTGAGAGATCTAAAACGTGGGAACGGAGTGGATCTCAGGGCAGAGCTATGGAGGAAGAAGGAAAGTGTTGGGTGTAAGGTTATTCCGAGGAACTTGGGGGGAAGCGTTGAACGAGAGAGGGCGGCCCAAAAGAGACAGGGAGGGCTGAACGGAAGCTTCGCGGGTGGTGGTGCTGAAGAAGGAGACTTAGCATTTAGCGGAGTTTAGAGGAAGATGCCACTTTAGAGACCAAGCCTCAAGCTCAGACAGAGCTTCTTGGACAGCGGCAGTATCGAGGTGAATGTGAGAAGATGCTCAAGTTGCGAGATCGTCCGCATAAAGTGAAAAACGGACTGAGGGAGGGAGTACGGAGGAAACGTTGATGAAGAGGTTGACGAGGACTGGGCCGAGCACAGACCCTTGAGGGACTCCCCATCGAACTCGAAAAGAGCTATTGGAGGAGTTTCGAAAGGCCACTTGCGCCCGACGGTCTGACAGGAAAGACTGAGTTCAGCAAATGAAGTAAGGAGGCAGGCCAGAAGCCAGAAGCTTGTGATAGAGAGCTGAATGCCTGATCGAGTCGAAGGCACGAGTGAAATCAACGGTGCCCAACACAGTCGTTGCACAAGGCTTGGAGTTGTGAAAGCCATCGGAGATTGACTGAGTAAGAAGAACTATCTGGTCAGTGGTAGAGCGGTGTGGGCGGAAACCGGGCTGAAGAGGGGTCAGAAGATCCTTAGATTCAAGGAGAAAAGACAGACGGGCTAGCACGAGACACTCACAGAGTTTCGAGATACAAGATATAATGCAGATAGAACGAAGCGAAGACGGAGCGTCTGTGGGTTTGTCAGATTTGTGCACCGGGTAGATGGTGGTGATTTTCAGGCGAGGGAAAGGAGTGGGTGAACCAAGAGGTTGAAGATAAAGAAAAGAAAAGTCAGGGCAGAAGGAGAATATTTTGGAGTAGAGGGTACGAGACGTGGTTAGGTTCGGCTGCGGTTGACGAGGAGAGAGAGAACTGATAGCTGTGGTGAGCTCCGATAGGCTAAAAGGGGAGAGAAAGGGTGGGCAGGTGCAATAGAGGAGCGGAGCTCACGAAGGAAGCGGCGGCTTTCAGGACGGCGATTAGAAGGAAGGGATCTAGAGAAGTGACTCTTGAGAAAAGAAACGCAACGGGTGGCTGTAGCCTTAGCAGAGTTACACCCGGGAAAGGTTGGATCGGAAAAGGAGGATTTGGGAGTACCAGCTACAAAACGGAGGAGGGAGAAGACCTTACGGGGGTTGGAGGTAGGGAGAAGATTGGACGCTGTCCGTTGCCAGGCATCAGCTTTCGCTTTAGCAGTGGCTCTCGAGGCAGAACAGGATGCAGAAACATAAGTCTGACGATCCGATTCACTTTGATGGGCCCGTCTGAATGCCTTGCGACTGTCACGGACGAACTGATTTAGTTCCGCGAACCACCAAGCTTTCGGCGACTGGCGGGTACAACCGAAAGGAATTGAAGATTTTGGCGTTGGAGGATGATAGAGGAGAAGGAAGCAGCGGCTTCAGTGAGAGTTAGAGAAGAGTGCATGTCAGAGTCGCGACAATGAAAAGTTATATGAGTCCTGTAGTCATCCCAGCGAGCCTTTTAAAGTTGTGAGAAGGTTTGTACTCGTTGGGAGAATAGTGTGTAGAGAGAGAGGGATCTTGATAGAGATGGGGAGGTGGTCAGATCCAACTTCAGGAAGGACGGACCATCCACATCTAGGGGCAAGAGACGAAGGTACCAGACTGAAGTCTGGGGAGGTGCGCCATCCGGAAGACTGCTGCAAGAGAGCGGGAGTGTCAGGGTCGTTGAGAGATTCAAGATCTGAAGCAAGAAGCCAGGAGTAGATTTCGGAGCAGAGAGGGTTAGGGTGGCCCCGAGAATCCCAGGAGAGGTGGTGAGCGTTAAGATCCGCGACGATGAAGGTGGACGGGGAAGAGGGGAATGAGGAAGAAGAGAAGGGACGGTGCGAGCGGGCATCGGTAGGGGCGGAGCTAGCTGGGAGGACGTAGTCATTAAGTAATCGAATTCAAACCCACTGTCCAAGCTGAAACGACGCATTCGAAGGATGAAAATGGTTTATGCGCTCCTTCGCTAAACCGTGCAGTAGACTGTTCAAGTAGTGGAACTTGGTTACGTCATCAATGTCACATCTTGACTCTATTTCAGAATGGAAAGTGTCATAAAGTTCAGACCACTTTCTTACAACAGATCCATCGAAGTGAATCAACTTCAGCCTCTCATGCGGGGGGGGGGTAACTTGGCAAAATGTGTGTTCTTCGATGAGGTTTGTACTGGTAGCTGACATGTCACATGAATTACTGGAGTGTGCGAACCTATGTTGTTGACAAATATGACTCTACACAGTGTGGGGGGGGGGGGGGGAGGTGCAATTTTTCTCAGACTTTCATTCATAAACTCGTTGCGAGCACGGATGGAGGGGTGGGTAACATTGGGGCGGGAATAGGGACAGAAGAAGGGGAGCGCGGGGGGGGGGGTTTTTATTCTAAGTCAAGCTGAGTCAAAAATTCATCGATCTCGATGAAGTCGTCCGAGTAAGACTCCGTGATCAACAGATCAAGTTTCCTAATACCTCAAGTTTCGTCTTGAGAAATGCAAGTTCGAAGCCAATACTGTCTGTATCTGGTGATTCACTAGAAATTGACGTCTTTACCTTAGAAAATGACTTCATAAAGCAAGCGCGGAGCCGGTGACCGGCACGTTTCCGTATCAAAATCGACAGGGAAGACATCGTGAGAAAATGCAAAGAGTGAATACCCAACAGTGGATCAGCTGATCTCAATACATGAAATAGATTTCTCGGTTAGTGAATAAATAGATTGTGTTGTGTTAGAAATCATAAAAGTGGTCACGGCACTATTTGTCGGATTTGTAGCCTTACAAAATCAGTGGAATATCTCAAAGATATTTTATTGTTACTTTATTCATGTTTACAACCGTTATGCATTCATATTTGAAAGCAATTACACGCAGCTTACGCTAATGCAGACAAACAAAGTCAAGTTCACATTTACAGAGTAGGATTTACAGCAATAGGATTCCACACAAAGTTACCGCGGAACAGGGAAGCTGAGAAATCTTGCTGAAAGATCACATCTCTTCCAGTACGACGAGTAAAATATGGTATTACAAGTGGAACAGCAACATTGTCTATGTATCTTTCCGCGTTCATAGTCTCCTCTTGAATAATGTAAGAAACAAGACCTCTGCATGAAACCGAGAGAAACCTGAGAAATCGTACGGCGCGCGTCTGTAGCATTTGTGACTGCAACATTAGCTGCTGTGCATGATGGGTGATTTACAGATTGAAGAAAAAGTATATTTGGCGTCTTGGATGATTTCATTTAAAAGTCCTGCACAAGTAGCAGAAAAATATAGAGACATGTTCAATAAGGACTGCCCAGCAGAGAGTACGTTTGTACTTTTTAAGAGATTTACTTTTGGAAACTGGATCAGTCATAAAACATCGTCCAAGATCAGGAAGACCAGTCACTGCAAGTGGAGACGACAAGGTTGAAGAAACCAGGCAACTGATTACAAATGATCCTACATTGTCAATTGATGACATTGCAGATGAACTGGACGCATCACATGGAAGTGCTTTTAACATTTTACATAAAAAACTACATGCCCATCCTTACAAGCCTACTTATTCGCAAGAATTGCACGATGGCGACGATGACAGAAGATTGCAGTTCTGTCAAATTATGAAAAACAATTTGCAAAATGACCCTGCTTACTTGAGAAAAAGAAAATTATACTCAGTGATAAGTGTTCGTTTCATTTAAATGGGAATGTGAACAAACACAATTTATACTACTGGTCAATTGAAAATCCCCACGTTCGCATTGCAAATAAAAGTTGCACTACAAGATCTTTAACAGTTTGGGCTCTGGTTTCATGCAGAGGTCTTGTTTCTTACATTATTCAAGAGGAGACTATGAACGCGGAAAGATACATAGACAATGTTGCTGTTCCACTTGTAATACCATATTTTACTCGTCGTACTGGAAGAGATGTGATCTTTCAGCAAGATGGGGCTTCATGCCATTATGCAGCAGATGTGAGAAACTTGCTAGATCAGCATTTGCAAGGACGATGGATCGGCCGAAGAGGGCCAGTCGAATGGCCAGCACGTTCTCCGGATTTGACTGTGTGTGATTCATTTCTTTGGTCCTATTTGAAAGACAAAGTGTTTACTCCTGGAGAACGATTTGCTAATCTCAACAATTTAAGAAATAAGATCACCCAAGAAATTGAAAATATCGATCATCATCATTTCACTACTACATTTCGTGATTGGGCCAACAGAATAGACCGATGTATACAGGCCAATGGACTTCATTTTGAATAAATTTGTGTGAGTATTGTTCTTTAGACTATTATCGTGTATACCTCCTCTTGTATAGATTTAGTTATTTGTTTTTCAATTCAAATAAAATATTTGTGTAACATTGCTCATAGTCCAAGGACTTTTTGACTACCCGGTATACAGTGAATTCGTGAATATGTGAATTTTGTATATCTTTTTTATTTATCTCTTGATGTGAACTTTAGATTTCCATGCTGTAAATCATTCACTTGCTGCCTGATGATAATTTACTTGACTCTTTCTAAATCCTGAAAATATGTCTGTTAGCCAAGGATTATTCCCGATCGCAAATCATAAAATTCCCTTATATCACTCACCATATACGAGCCTTCATTTCTAAAATCAACAAGATGTGCTGTCGGTCTTATCCATCCGGAATAAAACTGCTGTTCTACACGTGTGTCCTTTCATTCATGTGATGCAATGACTACATAAACATGTGTGTTTTTGGAATTATCCGGCCATCCCAGGCTATCGTTAATGTCTTTTTATATTTCTTTCAGATGAGAAATCAAATGATTTGTTGGTCAGTTTTGAACGGAAGTATTCCAAGTTATTATCGGAATACAAACTACTTGAAAGAATGGAAGCTGACGCTCGATACAAGCTATCAACTGTGAGGTCAAAGTTGGAAGAACTTCAGCTATCAAATGGACGACTGCAGAAAAGTCTGAACAAGGAAAAAACCAAGAGAAAGAATATTGAGGCCAATTGTCAGAGACTTCAAAGCACCCTCCTTCATCTACAGAGTAAGTTCCGATGTACTGCAGCTTCCCTGTGCATTGGGGGAATGAATTCGATAAAATAACGACAGGATACTGCGGATCTCTGCATTCTCCGCGAAGTTTCTGGACTGAGATTCGTACATTAGATCATTGACTTGGACTTTCTACAGCGTGTAAAGCTGTTAATGTAAGTTATTTAATGATTCAAGAGCAATGAAGAGATATAACATGTGTGATTTGTTTCCGGCTTTGAATTATTCAACTTTCAGTGACAGAAAATTTGACAATTTTATCACAGTGATGCGCGAATGTTTTCATATTCACCGAAAAAATGATGTGGAATTCATGATCAACTTAAATCCTTATCAATGCTACTCCTGAATATCCCAATATGCGAGGACCCTAAAATCGTGGTAAATCATCAATCATCACCTCTTGGCTTGCTCTTCATTCAACATGATCTTCGCACTTTATATGAATAACTGATAAAAGTTTGTTATTTCTCCTAAACAGCATAATGTTAGGTTGAATTTAAAATAAAATAAAATCGATAAAATTTCAAGATCAAGCAGCATCGGCAGTTTCTAAATTCAATGAATAACTAATGAGAGATAAAACTATATTGACATCGGTAACCGTTCATTAAAATGACGCACACAGTGTGGGAAGTTTCACTTTTCCACCAAAATCTTGATAAAGGATCTTCAAACGATTCTTATTTAACTTTTAGCATTTTCACTTGTTATATTTTCACATTTTTGATGCTTCAATGATTTATCTTTTGTTCGTTTCTGGATACATCTTTGGTAGATTATTCTTCAGATTTTAATCATGACTTTCACTTGCAAAACAGTGAATTAGGCATTGACATCGTTGCAATGATTGTAGTAGCAAGTAGCAGATCATCACTGATATAGTTGTCAGTTAGCGGCCTATCTTATTGCATGACTGCTTTGAGCAAAAGTAGTAAATTATCAAAATTTTCCAGAAAGAGTTCACAATTCTCCAAAAACACTGATGGACCGATTTTAGCAAGCAAATCATTTTGCTGAGCCTACTAATTGCACAAAAATACACAATGTGTACAAATGTAGATAATCCACACCAATAGTCATTGATGCTACGACAGCTGTTGTTGACAGTTGATTATTCCTGTAAGAGTTTTGTAATTCTTTAATCTCTTCTTGACTGGGTCAAGAATCTTCTTACAAAAAATTCCCTGCATCAATGCTCGTGTCAGAGGATTAATACATTTGATAGTAAAATAAATTGTT